>OU015490.1:13045965-13180965 GCA_907164885.2 Dolomedes plantarius
ATTATCTCTAACCTTCAATTTTTAATCATTTTTGCAAATAACAATGGAATTGTCTAATTTTCAAGGTGTCCCTAATAATTTGGCAACCCACTGTATATATATATATATATATATATATATATATATATATATATATATATATATATATATATATATATATATATATATATATATATATATATATATGTATATATATATATATATATATATGTATATATATATATATACATATATATATACATATATATATATATATGTATATATATATATATATATATATATATATATATATATATATATATATATATATATATATATATATATATATATATATATATATATATATACATATATATATATATATATATTTATATATATACATATATATATATATATATATATATATATATATATATATATATATATATATATGACATGCGTCATATTGACACGTAGCTCCCGCTTAACTTTTTCCCTAAATAATTCCTTAATTAGCAGTCAATGAACGTGGGTCTGTGGTAAATAAATACTATTAATTATATCCAAGAGCTTTATTAGCTAATATTATGTGAAACTCGATCCAATCCATGCCAAGTTTCATCATCTCTGCTCGCAACGCGCGGCAGACACGTCTAGACGTCTAGTTTCCACGTCTAGTTGCGTACAAATCTAATCCCAATCTGATGAAGACCTTTGTTTCAAGCTTCTATAATCCTGTATGACGAAAGCACCGCAGATGAGGCTGGTGCGGAGCCAACTTGTCAATCAAGTTTCATTCTCCATGAGGGGAATTTCCCTTTTTTGATATGTTGCGCTTTTCGCGTTACTTTAAGAATTGTGGAAAATAGTGGCTTTTGACGCCACGAAATTAATCTACCCTGAAGCCCCCTTTAATAATCTTAACTATTTTTCTCTCTAATTAATGGTTAACACACACACACACACACACACATATATATATATATATATATATATATATATATATATATATATATATGCTTGGATTTCTGTAATATTTTGCTTCGGATTATTTCAGTTTGTTTTTCGTATCAATAACTAATGTACATTTATATCTCTCCTTGACACATACAGAAAAAAAAATTTATCTAATAATGCCCCATCTTGAAGTATTGAATGAAATAAAAGAATAGTACCACGTCGCAAGAGAAAGAAAACTAAAATATAAATATTTTATCAGAACTATTGATAATATTTATAGAGGAGAAGTAAATCTGATTTAAACTTAAGCAAATAAAGCTATGCCAAATTTAAGTCTTTAAAACGTAAAAAAGTCGCCTGTTTCTCTCTATGGTGTAACATTCACATGGTGTCCAATAAAAATACCCCTATATCAAGTCTAAGCTCCTGTGTCATCTCAGGCTGTAATTGTGACTAGCTGCCTAGTAACAATCCAATGGACTGCTATGCAGAATTTTATTACATCCTGGAGCTATATTATATTGAATCTAGCAACCCATGTATTTTACTTTTGGTTTTGTAAGCGATCAGTGCAGAGAAAGAATTGTTTATTGCTAACCTAAAAAGTCTCGAAATAATAGAGAATCAGTATTGAAAATAAATAAATGCAGCAAATAGAAATTGATGTTGCTTTTTCGGACGTTGAGTTCAAAAGATTTATTTTAATGTCCATTCAGAATTTCTGCAAGAGCATGAAACAATAAACCTTCATTTTTAAGGCGAGGAAATTTCATCCAATACCTCGCTAGTAGCTTTCTGTCATATTAAATTCGAATTATTACATACGCCCTCTGTCCCATAATAATAGTAGCAAGTGAATATTTTAAAGGGAATTATTGGCTGTAAGTTATGATGAAGCGCAAAATTGCAAAGCCTCCAACCAAAATTAAGGTTCCATGACATATATCATTTGTTATGACACATCTTACAATTTTTGGGTTGACCTAATTATTACAAATTATAGCTATTTTTCTAAGGGGTACGGTGGCCCTGTTTGCAAAGGCGTCAAGCCAGTCAATTGAGAATTGCGGGTTCGATGCCGGACGCTGACAAAATCCACCGCTGTATTCACTAATGGTGGCCTATGCACGCAAAATCTATCATGGCGGTGTGGCATCGTGAGCAAATCTCCCCGAAGTCGTTGAACTATGTGTGTGGTCCTTATTGTAAGAACTCGCTGTACATAAAGAGAAAAGGACACACACTGGCATCCCAGCAGTGGTCATTGATTCCACTAGCTGTCTGGAAATTTGCGTGGAAGGAAAGATGACTCCGGGAAGAATGAATCTTTATAAAATGATAGATGATGTTTCTTCTCTTTTGTAGCTTCCAGGAGAAAAGAAAAACCAATTTATTTTCAGACAGTGTGACGGAATGCGGAAGGCCATTTTTCCAACGGGACTACGACAAAGCAAGGTGTATGTGTGCCTTTGTGTAGCGCCCTGGGGACGGTGTTTCTCAAGTTTGTAGCAAGTAGTCAACAGGGGGTCCCGAGGAGAACCGGAAATCCGTGGCCCTGCGGATGGATGACGTCAGCCGGTTTTCAGAGGATAAAAGAGGGTGTTCGCTCTAAGACCACAGAGAGATAACCAGGATTTTGGACGTTGCGGAGACTCAGGGCAGCAACGGGTTTTAGCTCGGAGGAGCAGTTTAATTCAGGCTAGACTGAGCCATTTTTGTTGGATGATAAGCCTTGTCATCACATCCGAATTGTAACGTGTATTTACTACACATGTAAATAACTGTAAATACCTTCATGTAATCTAGTTGTCCAATAAAGGACTTTGTTTTAAAATTTAATTCAAGTTCCTGGTCTGTTCCTGAAATGAGGTGTGATGCGACTTTGGATTGCTGTGGGCCATGCGATACCACAGCTGCATTGTCCTCCAAGTTTTCATATTTACCTCTGGAGGTCCGGGGTTAAGGGGGTAGGGTCACGATTTTCAACAAAAAATGCATTTTTTCAATTTTTGCATTTTAAAAAACTCTTGTGCTTCTGATTACATTTATATATTTGTTCTAGCTGCACTAGAAATATTGTTAATATTTTTTAAAGAACTATTGCCATCTGTTAAAACGCCTGGCGTCACATCCTCACCAACCAAAACAAATCACTCGCAGCATTCATAGCTGCATTAGCTATTTTTTTTATTTCCCGTGCTCCAACCAAAACAACCATTTTACCAATAGTAGTACTGGATTACATTAAAAACATTTATAGCGATTTAGCAGATCCTGATCTACTTGCCAAATGTCGGCATGGGAAAACATAAAACAGCAATGAGAGTGTAAAAAGTATAATCTGGTCACGGATCCCAAAGAATGTTTTTGTGTAGTTAGAAACTTTAAAAAATAGGTGTATTTGAAGCAATTGCATTCTATAAGGACGGAAATATTACGAAATGGAAAGTACTTTGAACGTTAGGTAAATCTCCAGAATTTTATACTTCTCGAGCAATGCGAACAGCTGATCGGACGAGATTAATAAAAGCTCAATATGATGTTTCACAGCAAACCAAGGAATCCAGAATAAAGAGAAGATAGAAAAAATGTAAATTAGAAGACATTCTTACAGATGGCCCAGTTGATCCAAGCTATGGAGCTGGCCTGCACTAAGCACAAGTGAATGTTTTACTAAATGTTGATTTTCCCAAAACAGTGTTTTTTGCCAGTTAAGGAACATTTTTCCAAAAACTATTGCTGTGATTATTTTCAAACTTTGCATATTTAATAAATGCATAATATTACATATTTTAACGAAGGGAATTTTATAAAAATTAATTTAGAGTAATTTAGTAACATAAAACTTGATGTAAGTTTAGTGTTTCTGAAAACAAATACATATAGTAGAAGTGACATATTTAAAAAAAATAACAAGGTATTTAAATTATAAACGCTCTGATTAAAGCATTTAATATACATCAGGCAATATACAGTAAAAAATTAGAAACTTATATATAGAATTTTTTTATATGTTCCTTAAAAATGAGTAATTTTAATATTACTGACATAGGGAATCTGAATCGTGACCCTACCCCCTTAAGTGTTCCGGTCTCGTCACTTGACTCGGCTCTAAATTACGGGGTCGGCTTGTAGGGGTAATTCTGGCCACCTATACGGTGCCAGCTTAAATGAATGGCCACCAGTCTCGCCCTTTTCTACGAACAAATGGCATCATAGCCAATTTTCCTGGCATTTGTAATAAATAAATAGCTATTTTTTTCTAATTTCATCCGCTGTTCGAAATCAATTATTTTATTTTATTTGAATATCAACACATTGTAAAAGTAAGATAAAAACAAGGGTATTTTCCAACAAAGATCGAGTTGCGATTATCCAGTTCTTGATGCATCAAAAGAAAAGCCATAAGATTAGCACCATAAGAGCCAATATAAGATCAGCAGCTCACGCCATTGAAGTCCCAAATCTACATTATTCCAAAATTATTGAAAATTCTAGAAACTATCTAAACACTCAAAATAAAAATTAGGAGTAATATTTTTAATTTATTGTTTAATTTAATCTAGTTTTTTTATAATAAATGTTGCTTTCTATATTTATTTTCTTTTGCTACTATTATTACGGGACAGAGTGAGTATCTTCTTTCTCTAATGCGGATGCTATTGTCGTGAGACATTTGTCTTTTGTTATTCACCAAGAGGTCCCGTTGGCTATTTATTATGGAAGCACCATCTAGGTTCCAGAATTGTTCCCTATAAAGGGACAAAACGGTAATGTCCAAGCGTTATTCGGGATTTGAACCCACTGCGGGGAAGCTTCAGATGCTAACCACTATACCATGTGGGCCGTCATATTGTTATTTACTCGGTTTTATAGTTAGGTCATAAACAATAATCTCAATATTGCATTTTGAAATTAGAAAGTTCAAATTGAATCACTTTATCGGTTTATCGTTGATATTAAGAAAACCGAAGAAATAGATGAGCATGACGCATTTTAATGCATTTGTCGTTCCGTAAAATTCAACATTTAGTAAATAAATTTCTTTATTGTCTTTTATTATTAGTGCGTTGGTATGGACAGAAATTCTGGGAACAAAGAAATAGAAAAGTGGCTTTATATCGAATATAAAATACCATGAAAATAGAATAAAAATTCTCCATCTATTTTGAACTAAATAGGGTTTAACAAAAATAATAAAATTTTCATCAATTTTCATTGATAAAAAGATTGTTACAGCCTTTTACGAGTCATTTAGATACTTCTGCTGAAAATATGCATCTTTCGTTTAATGCACGTGTAACCAAAAGTTCAGTGTTATACCAATTAAATTGCAAAAATAGGGGCTTTAAGCAGCATTAATTTATCTTTCTTTTATGTGTAACTATACTAAATATTTACTAGATGTTGTAAAAGTGGATGAAAAGTTATATTCTTCAATCAGAATTTAATATATGGCGCATTCATTGGAATTCGCTTACCGGGAGTAAAGTAGAAAAATAACCAACGTAATATTTTATGAAGCGAGTCCACTTTATTCCTTGTAACACACCATTATCAGGGCTTTTAAAGATAGTGAATATTTAACTATTTGATGAGAGGAATATTGATTCATTCATTACTTTTTTTATTTTGTACTACATGTGGCTTCTTTTAACCACGTAGCATTTGTTTTAGGTAAGGGCACCCACGCATTAAGGAAACCCATAAATCTGATTCTGAGAAATGAGTGATAAAAACTAGAATAACATGATTAATATTAAAATATTAGGAAAATATATTATAGCTTAAATTACACATTTTTATGTGCTTTCATAAATTCATTCAAACATGTCAAAAATCCTAAAAGTATTTTAGGATTACTTCGTTTCACTTGCAAAATGTTTTATGCTTTAAAGCGACTTATTAACTTTTCAGAAATTTTGATTTTGCTTATTTTGGAAGATTGAGGGCTCATTATAAAACCCTTCAGCATATTTCAAGGTAAAAAAAACTTAAATCCTCCGAATGATTTATTTTAATGTTTCACGTAACAAAAGTAATTTGAGTGTACATACGTTTATGTAATATTAAATTACTTACTGTGCATTAAAATTCCCTCAACACAAGAATTTTTCTCATACGCATTTTACTTTTAATAGTTTTAGACAAAATGAAGGAATGTGAATTATATTTTTTTTCTGTTAAATAAGGCTATGTAAAAGCTTCATAAATGTTCGAAGTTGCACTGGCAAACATCCAAATGTGTTTAATAAATTTTAACATCATTTTTTCTGTCGAAAATTCTTATACTAACAATCGCAAATTATCTTAATAGTTTTAATTTTCTTTTTAATTTCATTAAAAATATTTTTTTTTATAACTGCCGTAACAAAATTTCGCGTTTTAGTTTCCTTTATAAAGTTCAATTTAAAAGTCAAAAGTTATTATTAGCAAGCTTTTAATTATTAAATAGTTACTTAAAGATTACAACGCAGCACTGCTAATACTGCAATTTCCATACTATTCCGTATAAAAAATTAATGTAATTGACAGCATGGAAAAAAAAATTGAAATTTATCAAAAAAAAAAGTTCCCTTTTGATAAAAGCGTGATAAAATGTGCTACAAAATTAAAACGTTCTAATTTTAGAATAATTAAATTCTTGGATATTTTTTTCATAACAAAATTTCTCCACTTACGTGTTTTAAAATTTCCTATTTATTGTATTTTATATTAATTTTTTTTTAAATCTTGATAAAATATATTTCACTCACAAATCAAAGCTAAAACATATTTCTTTCAACTGAGTTTTAATGTATTTATGTTTAAGGCAAAAAATTATTATTAAAAAACAAAAAGTAAAATTTTTGCACAAACAAAACAGCATGTGTCAATGTGTAAACAAATCCCACACCTAAGCCGCTTTCTATTTGATGAGTTAATGGTGTATTCTCAATCGAAAATGTATTATTTCAACTCCATAAATTAATTAACGACAGTACTTGTGTCATTATTGGCCCGAGGTAGAGGAGTGGTAGGAATTTGGGCTGTATAACGGGGGTGCTCAGTTCGAATCCCGACGAACGCAATTAAATACCGTCGTGTTTAGACATGTTATATATGTAAACTGGAAAGTCCTTCTATGGGGTCAGTAAGTGGGAGAAGGTAAGAACGTCCAGATATCGCTCCTGGGGATGCTTGGTCAAAACAGAGGTGTCCCCAAGGGGTGGTATTGTTTCTCCTATGCGGTGACCCCATTGAAAGTAACCAACGATTATCGCTGATAAAGTCGAATGTCTTCATTGAAAAGTGGTATTGGCAAACGATATTTCTCACCAAAAGTTTGAGATATTGTTGGGAGATAAACGTGGAACTTTCATTATTGGACAAAATTTGATCATGGCTGGAAGACGTTGCGTTTAACTTTTTTAATAGTTTTTAAAGAATAGAAACATTATATTTGTGAAATCAGAGTAGTCAAGTTTTCATAAAGTTGAATGTAACACAGGCATAATCTCCAATTTGGGAAGAAATCGTAAAAACACTATAGAAATTAGACAACCAGTAAAAGATCGTACACGAATTTAAAGCCCTCAGCATAATATGAATATATGTTCTTACTGCAGGACATCGCAGGACAATCTGCTAAGGAACATCTGTAGAGCTAGCAGCCACCTCTGGACCAACCATCTGGAGCGAACATATCGAATCCTAGACTTTTATATCGATTATCAAATTCAAGTGTCGTATCACTAGACATTAAATGAAATGAGATAATTTCGCAAGTGATACCTAAATTATTTTACTGAAGGCTCACAAAACAACTTGAAGAGGCTCAGGAAAACTGATCTATTCGTCAGACCTCAAGTTGTTTGCCCGAAGGTCATCTCAGCCCATAAGCGAGAACGTTCATTGGCGTGAAGACAAAAACAGCGTTTTGTGGATTATAGATCACGGGGAAAATGTACTGTAATGACTTTGCGCCTCTTTCACACCCGGAATTCCTGAGAGGGCCTAACGGCAAGACGTCCATTATCAATCTACCGTATTCATCGGTGACAGTCGCTTTGTCACCAAGTTGTGGCAGACGCCGCGTCGCCATCGGACAATTAGGAAGCCGTCTTCTGTAAGAAATCCCCCTCCTTGCAGACAAAGCCTGTCCCGAGGATAATCACTTAGCCTTTTAGCGGAAGACGCGGAATGGTTTGAAGACGGTCTACAAAAAGAATTCAAAGAGAGCTCGCTTCAACCACCCACAGATTTTTGTGAGGATATATAGTCGCCACCTTGATGTAAATGGGGGCAGTTGACTTTTTTTTTACAGGTGTGAAGAACCCCTCGTCGCCGAACGCGTGCCAGAGAAGGAGAGCCTGCCGTGTTCCATCATGATATCCTGAACCCCGCGAAATAGCCTCAGATAGTGCTTATTTTTTTTTTTTTGTAATTATTGTATAAAGCCTATATTTAATCGGGATGCAAATAAAGCATTTTGTAAATATTAAAGGCTGTCAGTCTTAGTTTTAGGCGAAGTCCTTACAGACTGTTATTAACTGGTGTCAGAAGTGTCATAGGATATCAGTGATGAACGAAAGGATTACAGGTAGGCCGATTCTTTTTATCAGATTCTGGCTTTGATTTAAAAACTAAATAATGGTTTTGTATAAATGCAATAAGTAAAAATTATTTTATTGTGTTTTTAAATGGTATATGTACAAGTTAGCCATTTAGAGTTCGTATTAAGAACTGATATTTTATTTTAGAAATTTTGATGAATTAAATCAATTTCTGTGTTTTTTTTAAATGGTATATGTATAAGTAGCCATTTAGAGTTCGTATTAAGAACTGATATTTTATATTAGAAATTTGGATGATTTAAATCAATTTCTGTGTTTTAAAGGTGTATGAGTTAACCATTTGAAGTTCTAAGTAGGAACTATTGTTTTAGGAATTGTGATAAGTAAAACCAATTTCTGTGTGTTTTTATGGTATATGAATGAGTAACCAGTTAGTGTTCAAGTAAAGAACCAATATTTTGTTTGTTAGGAATTGCAATAAGTTTAGCCAATTTCTGTGTTTTGTTAATTGCAAATACTGTATGTTTTTCTCTATTTTTAAAGAAAGTGAATTTTTTTTTGCTTTTGATAATAACAGTGTTTATTTAGAATTTTTTTTTCTTTTAATAGTAACAGATATATTTAAGTTTCTTATGCTTGGATATTAACAGTGATAATTTAGTATTTGTGTATTACTGTGTGGGAAATCTATATAGAGCGTTGATTAATTTGAGAATTCTGTTTATGTGTATTCTGTATAAGAGTTCGGTATTTTGATTTGATAGGTATTGAGTAAATTGTGAATGTTTATATTGTGCGGTGCTAGTTTGGTGTTCATAAGGGCTAAAATTATAGTTCGGTCTAAAATTGATCAGTTTTGAACTTGTTAGTTCCGGTTAGGACGGTATAGCTAGTCGGAAGGTATAGCTAGTAGCTGAGGGATAATTTTATTGTTTATCATAAATAGTTAATAATAACCCTAAATTAGAAACCCTAAAGTTAGAAAAATGTCCTTTTTAAATAAGGGTAAGAAAGAGGATCTTTTAGAACTTTTAGAAGAGTTAGGAGGACAAGCTGACGATACGCTTAGGGTCTTCGAAATTAAGAAGATCGTTACAGAAAACGAAAATTACGTCGAAGAAGACGCTAGACTCGCACTAGAGCGTATTATTGAAGATAGGAAAGAAAGAGAAGACAAAATTCGTCAAGACCAACTTACTCTCGAAATGAGGAGACTAGAATTAGGAAATAATGGAGACAGTAGAGCCCGAAATGGGAGGGACAGAGATGCAGACGCAACTCAGAACATTCAGCTCCTTAAAACCATACAGAAATTTGACGAGAAACGGGACGAAATGGGCCTGTATCTAATTAATTTCGAGAGAAGAGCAGAGATGGCGGGAGTCCCTAAACAAGATTGGGTGCCATATTTGTTAGGGGTACTAACCCCAGAAATTTCCAACATGATGGCCAGAGAATCGCCAGAACAGGCAAAAGATTATGACTACGTCAAAGAGATGATTCTCCAGAGATTTAGGATGAATACAGAAAAATTAAAACAACTGTTTTATCGCCATCCTAAACTCGCAGATAAGTCATGGAGGAATTATGCCCATGAGCTTAGTGGCTATTATGATGAATGGATAGCAGATTTAGAAATCACTACATTTAAGAAACTGAGAGACCTACACATAACGGAACAGATGAAGAGACGGGTACCTGCCGATATAAAAGATCATTTTTTGGAGCAGTGGATGCAGATTAATACTCCTTTAGAATTAGCGGAAAAAATCGATAAGTATGAAAGCTTACAAGACAGTTTCCGAACAAGAGAATTCCCAAAGGATCAAAAGTCCACAGATAAAATTAATAAGCCATTTAAAAATAACCATAATTTTAAGGAAGAGAAGAAAGAAAAAAAAGATGTGGAAAAAGAAGCTTCTAGTGGACAAAACAAGGAAAGAATTTTTGAGAAAAGAAAACAGCTCCGTTGTTACGAGTGTGGTTCTTATGACCATCTGAGACCACAGTGCCCTAAACTTAAAGAGACGGAAATTATCGCGGCAACAGAAACTAGTGGAGGAGACTCGAGTGGCGTGATGACTCCTTATATCAGTCAGGGAGTCGTTAATGGAAAATCTACGTCTATTCTGAGAGACACAGGAGCGAGCATTGATCTGATTTCTAAAAATTTGGTACAACCCCATATGTACACAGGAGAGCACGTTTATGTCAGTGCACCTGTGTTAGATTCATCCGTTTGCTTACCTATAGCAGAGGTCGATTTAAAATGTGAATGGGGCCACACCATAACTAGAGCAGCTGTCAGCAATACGGATTTCGAGCAGAAACACTATTTGTTAGGAAATAAAACGGCAGCCTTGCTTGAGAAGATCAACAGGAATGTAGAAGTTCCGGTGAAAAATACTGTGCAAACTCGGGCCGAAAAACTAAAATTTGATAGAGAAAGACTAGACACGGGAGATGAAATAACGAAAGTAGAGCAAGTGATCCCCGGATCAGAAGCGGTAGAAGAAATCACTTCGGAAGAGAGCGCGACTATCTTGCCTCTCCAGGAGAAACAAATAATTACTCCCGACTTATTAAAGACTTCACCCGAAGAATTTAGAGTTGCACAAAGTGAGGACGAAGAATTAAAAGTAATTTATGATAGGGCGAAAAAGAAGACGCACGAAGAAAATAAGTACGTAGTGGTAAAAGAGATGTTATTTTACCAGAAAAAAAATAACGATGGAACCACTAGAAAACTGCTTATTGTGCCTCGAAAGTATCGAGAGAAATTAAAAAGACTCTGCCACGAACATACTAATGTTCATTTAGGCGTTGCTAAGATGAAAGAATCATTAACTCAGTATTTTTACTGGCCATATTGTCACTTAGACATAAATGATTACGTGTCGGCTTGTGACAAATGTCAAAAGAGGAAATGTCCTAATGTTAAGAATACTGTGAAACGTCTTAACCATGTTAATTCCCGCCGAACACCAGGCTAAGCCGAAGTTTAGTCCTAAAAGTTTAAATGTATATTATAAGTATGTTGATTAATTGTAGTTTCAGTGTAAAAATGTGATCAGAAATTAATGTGTATTCGTTTGAGTAATGTTTTTTTTTATGAAGTGTAACATGTAATTGTTTGTAAATTTGAGCGACTCGACCATAGAAGTTGAGTTTTGCTTTAAAAGAAAATTCAGGTGAAATTCCTTTGACGTTATCATAATATAACGGTTTTGTAGTGGCAAACGCCATATGACGGTTTTATGTATGCCGTGTTGGAATGCCTCAGATAGGTTTTAATTAATGTTCAATTGTAACATTTTATGTTCTGTTTTGTTTGTTGCATAAGCCAGTAGAATGCCTCAGAAAGGTGTTGGCTAACTTTTAAATGCAAATGTGTATGTTTTGTGTATACCTAAGAAGGTAGTAATTGGAGTCAAAATGCACTCCGTACGGTGTTTGAATACCGCAATTGAATGATTTATTGTGAAATCGATAAGTTTTGTCTGAAGAGTTGTTACGACAACAGATAAATGTAAGTGTTGTCAAAGAAACAAAGTGATTAACAGGAATGTGAAGTTTGTGAGTTTTTTTTGATAAGGAATGAGCCAATGAGCTATTTTGTTATAATTTTATGTCAGTCAGTACTGAAAAATTAGACCCTAAATCGATTGTGAATCCTATAGTAGGATAAAATGAATATTTAAATTTAGGTCACTGATGACTGTCCACTTAAATGGAAAAGATTGGATCACAGGTAATCGTGAACGAATTAAGTTTCCTGATCCAGGATTTACGGAAAGCCGAGTATTAAATTGTTTTATGACGATAAGTGTTAAATGTATTAAAAGATAAGTAAGAAATTTAAAATTTTCATGTGTATTAGTAACCGTGATGATATGTTCTGTATGAAGTTTAGGTATCCATTTTGGATTTGTGTTTAATTTTATTTGTGTAAAGTTGTTTCATGGTAACTGTGTTTAATATCAATTTGAGAATT
Organism: Dolomedes plantarius; assembly: GCA_907164885.2. NCBI lineage: Eukaryota > Metazoa > Arthropoda > Arachnida > Araneae > Dolomedidae > Dolomedes > Dolomedes plantarius. Next base: position 13,058,455 of record OU015490.1, read on the forward strand.
TATTTGTGTCATGTGATCACAATTAAGGTAAATTATGGGATCCCAGTTGAGTGATTTACTAGTTATAATGTTTTTTATGTAGTGTCATGTGTATGTACTAGTGTTCTATGAATTTAATTTTTTTGATTGACATGTATTAGTATACTGTTTTATTTAAATTTTTGCCATGACGTGTTATATTATTGTGTAATTTATAATTTCTTTGCTACGGCATGTTCTCTTATTAGAGATTTTAAAGTGCGTAAATTTTAATTATAAATTCCTTTTGTTGTGCTTTTAAAATGATACTTTGAAGTACAGTTAAAAATTTTCTTTCATGAAGGTAAAGCCAGAGTTTGATCAAAATTAACGGTCTACTCGTAATGTCAATTGGGCGTGCATTTGCCTCCGGGAAAAGTTTTATAATTGAAATTGTCCTGAGAAGGACCATGTTTTTGTTCTGTTTTTTGCAGGTGAAAAACTTCTGCAGAAAAACATCTGGGGAGGGGAGGAATTTAGTCTGTAATGACTTTGCGCCTCTTTCACACCCGGAATTCCCGAGAGGGCCTAACGGCAAGACGTCCATTATCAATCTACCGTATTCATCGGTGACAGTCGCTTTGTCACCAAGTTGTGGCAGACGCCGCGTCGCCATCCGACAATTAGGAAGCCGTCTTCTGTAAGAAATCCCCCTCCTTGCAGACAAATCCTGTCCCGAGGATAATCACTTAGCCTTTTAGCGGAAGACGCGGAATGGTTTGAAGACGGTCTACAAAAAGAATTCAAAGAGAGCTCGCTTCAACCACCCACAGATTTTTGTGAGGATATATAGTCGCCACCTTGATGTAAATGGGGGCAGTTGACTTTTTTTTTACAGGTGTGAAGAACCCCTCGTCGCCGAACGCGTGCCAGAGAAGGAGAGCCTGCCGTGTTCCATCATGATATCCTGAACCCCGCGAAATAGCCTCAGATAGTGCTTATTTTTTTTTTTGTAATTATTGTATAAAGCCTATATTTAATCGGGATGCAAATAAAGCATTTTGTAAATATTAAAGGCTGTCAGTCTTAGTTTTAGGCGAAGTCCTTACAGTACACATCTTGTCTGAGTCAAGATTCAGTTTGCTGGTTAATTCTCGCCACAGAGATACGTCAAGAAATTTATCTGCTTATCATCACACGAAGAGACTTGTATGGAGCAATGGTTCGGTAGTGTGGGCGGGCAAATTTTTGAACAGACACACAAAACTTCTCAATTTTGAGATATGCACTGTTAATGGCAGGAATCACAGAGACAACATACTAACACATCATATTTGCCTCTGACAGGGCATAGTGATTTGACCCATATTTGAGCCATTCACAAGCCAAATCGGTTGCGTCCTCTGTTTGATATATTTGAAGTTTCAGAGGCATAGCACTTGATTGACTTCTAACTTTTTACATTCATTAATAAATGTCCAAAATAATAACGATTAACACCACTAATTCCTTTTCAGAAGTCAATCAAGTTAAGTCCATTCTATAATGAAAATGGATTTAATAACGCAATTCAAACACAGAAGCAAGTACTTGATGATAACGATGAATCGTTTATTATTGTTTTATCACCAAAAAGTAAAATAAAGGAGTTAGTTACAATCGAATTTCTGTAGAAGTAAGTACTTGGAAATTATTGAACAATTTCATTTTTTTCTGTAGTAAAAAATAATTTAAATAATTTAAAGACAATTGGATGTTTATTCCCTTACCAAATCAGTTACGTGATGATAACGTTATCAGTCAGTAAAGTCCCTTAGTCAAGTAAAAATTGTAACAATAATAACGATGATATCAAGGATATTATAGATTTTATAAGTCGTCCGATAAATGCTATATCTTCAACAGTACATTCTACAATTTTTATTTGAATTTACTTTTTCAGAGGAATTTAAAAAAAAAGAATGCACATCATTTTATAACTTTTCTCCTCTTTCTGTTTTACGGACTTAACAAATTTGGGAAGTGAGGGGCTCATTCGTGAATAGTAGCGTTCACCTTAACCAAAGTCAAAATGTTTCATGGTATTCCTTCTAATTTCCCAACCAGCTTAAAATTCCAGATGAATTGATTCAATGAAGAAATTGATGATTTGGGTCCACCGAAGAACATCTCCCCACATATGCTTGGCGATTTTTCATTTACTCGAAACATCATAAGCTAAATTCTCATATCATAAGCGATTTCGAAAACATCATAAGCGAAATCTAGAGAAACTCTTTTGGACTAGAAAAAGAATGTGTCTTGATACCAATCAATAACTTAAATAGGGAAATTTGGACTTGAATTCATACGTTCTCTTAATTAATTATAAAAGTGTTTTATCTTCGTTGGTTTACTGTTGATTCTACAGAGTTCCGAAAAACTAGCAAGACTCGGAACTATAGACCCTAACACCGACGGTGAGCAAAAAGTCATTTAACAATGATCCAGAAATAATTAAAACTGTTGAGTTTTACAAACTAATAATTTTTTTTATTTATATAAAGCTATTGCTGGTTGCCGTTATGTTTGTGTTTCAACCTAAAAAAACTAATTTTTTCTCTCTTTTACAAAAAACCATGTTTCTTCAGGTATGTATGCCCTACCATTCGTTCGTGAATTTTTTATCAAATGTGTGCTTTATTTCTTACTTTGTGTCATAGCTCGTTACATTTTCAAGATCACGTGGGTAAAATTTAAATTCTTTCATTTTCACGTATATGGTAAGACTTTTCTCTTGAAATTTATCTTTTCATAAAGATTTTGCCCATGAAAATACTTGGACTACTCGATATTTTGTTTTAAAATATTTTAATCTTAAAATTTAAAGATAAATAAGTTTTTTATATATCAACCAAATCTATATCTCTCTTTGTGGGATTTTTTACTACTTTAATACATCTGAAAATTTTTAAATTGATTTGTCTTCCTGATTTATAAAGGTTTCGTTTCTAAAATTTTTTATTCCTTTTTTTGAGACAAAACAATAAAATTTTCAGAATAAATTTTGATTTCAGGAAAATATTTTCAGAACTTTTCCTCTAAACCAGATATACCAAAGACAGTTTGACGGAGGCAAAACAAAAGTGCTCTGTTCAAAATTCCATACGAATACGAATTAGAAGAAGATTCTATACAAATACGAAATAGGAGAAAGTTTTAGATATAAACTTTTTGAAAGAACCGTTTGATGGAAAATCATTAAAAATTATATTCCAAGATTAATTGACCGTGAGTACAAGCGAACAAGCAGAATAATTATGTCTGACATTGTGAATTTTATAGAAACAGGAGGTTATAAAATTTTTATTATAAATGTTGCATGGTGTGTAAAATGTATCTTTGTCTTTTGTTCTAAGCACCCTTTTCAAATATAAAAGTGCTGTTCACATTTTTATATACAGAAAAAGCACGTTTTGTTAACTTCAAGCTTCTTGAATCCGTAATATGTAAAGCATGTTATCATCTGCAAGTGAATTGAAATTGTGTTGAAAGACATTGTCTTGATTTTGTGTTGAAATTGAAATTGTGTTGAAAGACAGTCGAATACCACACAAACTGGTGCTTCATCCATCCATATCATGCAGTATTAGGGACTCTAAAAACCAAAGTTATTGATATCATACGTAATTGAATGAGGAATGGAACAAAATCATGGTTTTTGGATGGTTTTCAGATATCTGTTTGGGTCCCCATTTTGTGATAGATAAGCTATTTATATTTTACGGTGCTTGGACACCTATAATCAACCAAGAATGTTGCCGTAGATTTTAGTAAACCCCTATCCTATCTGAAAGAATTCAGTCTGTGACCAGTGTTGTAAGGGGTGGTTTGAGGACATGAAAGTTGAAACGTTCCAGGAGCCTGCTTATGTCTCTTATATGATTGAAATGAGCATATTTGGAACGGTTCGCTGGGTGAGAGCGCTGGCTTTTGCTAACCGATAACTCACTATATCGGGACTTGTAGCGGATTACGAATTGTTACAAACATCCATGCTAACATTTGGACTTGAAAGATGAATAAATTATTAATTCTTTAAATTATTTAGGCTTTGGACCTAATGCCACTGCCTTGACTCTATGAAATAAACTAAAGTTTTGATTTCGGCACTCAAAAGCAAAGAATGAAGATTTATAGATTTCATAGAAGACCCACACATACTGACGTTAGCATCACATGTCAAAAACACATTGAACCATCTTAACATATGGGAAGATCTCTTTGTTGACTATTATTGTTAAAGAGTAATAAAAGATATAGTGGGGATTCTGATGGATGTCCACATCCCTTTTTTTACCCGTTGAGGGTTTTTTTTTGTACTTATCTTTGTGTTTTGTAACAATATATGAATTAATATGGTATGCTATTAAATATCGAATTATATGGCTTGTAAAAGTAATTAACTTGAAAATTGAGTGAATTTAATAGAATAATTTGTTTGAAATTGTTGAAATATTAAATAACTGAATGTGTGAAAGTAATGTAAGTAATATAAATATTGCGAATTGTGAATTTGTTTGCTATACGTGGTTTACAAATATTAATTTATGTATGTAAATGTGTTTATAATTGTTTAAATTATGTTTTATAAAAGCAGTTGCTTTTATGTCAGTATATAAATGGTTATATTTTGTTATGTAAGGGCAGATGCCTTTATGCATGTATATACTTATATGAAGTTAAATGTTCACATATGAATTGTTAACTAAATTGTAGTTAAAATTCTGTTGTTGAATTTTAAAGAGATAAAGCAGTGACTAGGTTCAAGCGGAGCACAGGAACTGGCTCAGGATTCTGGAATTTAAATTATTATTTATTATTAAATTGTTAATTTTATCTTAATTTGAAATTTAGTAGCTATTTAAGGGACTCGAGGGGTCTATGTGACCTAGCCTCCGATCTTTTGGGTCGGCGTCTGGGGAGATTGTGTTGTGGCGGCCAGGCATCAGTTGAATTCCGTGTGGCTAACGCCGGGACGGAGATATACTTGCATTAACATATGGGAAGTATTTTCCCATATCCATTTTCAAACTGAAAAGCGTTTGTAGTATCAGGCGCTTTTAACAAGGGGTTGTGCCGGATACTAAGGTTAAAAAACAGTTGGCGAACAATAGAGGCCAAATAGGAGTGTTTTGTCCCCACTGGACAAAAGGGGAGAAAGCGCCTCCAAGAAAAGAAACTGCACGACATCGCAGTGGATCTCCTAGACGGAAATCCAGAGAGACAGATGCGAGAACAACGGTTGTTGGAACTTGATGTAAGATAAGTCAGTTGAGGTATGGGATATCAAGAGGTAGCACGCTCAGGGAGTTAGGCTAGAGTGGCTGCAACTGACATCTGTGAAGATTCTCTGAGAGCCATGAAGCGACTATAATAGATTGTGACAGAGCTTCATCATTGTCATAGAGCTTGTATAAATTGTAATTTTTGTATATGTGTTGTCAATAAAGGTCTTACGTCGGACATAAGAGCCTCTTTGAGTGAGTGAAAAAAACGGCAAAGACTAGTCGACACCACGATTGCACTACATCGTCCTTATTTCAATAAGGTCAAAAGGCACCAACTCTGACGCTTTTGAACACCAAACTAGTGTACAGAAAAAGATCTTAAAGGATTAAAAATATTATTTTTGACAACCAGCCGGCTTAACTAATTTTAGCCCTCTGTGAAATATGGTGAATAACATTTACAATTTGACTGATCCTTGGGTTTTCCTGTGTGAGAGAGAATATAACGTGTTATTTCAATAAGAACGACCTTTATTCTTTCGTGACCATTATTCTTTTTATTTCTTTCGTGAAAATTTATAACTTTGAACAATAGGTCTTCAATCCTCTGATGACGCAGTCTCTTTTTGGAACAGGCCCTACAGATACGACTTAGCCATGAATAAAATGATTTTCTCCCGTTCTTGAAAGGCAGGTTTTTGTACTATTTTTTTTTTCTTGGTTACGGTGGATGAGGTTGTGATACAGAAATATCAAATTTAAGGGTTTAGACATATAATAACAATGGGATTCCAATACCAGAATGAAAATAGAAATTGTAAAGACGAAGCCTGAAGCGGAGATTTCGAGTTTTTCTTTATTGAAATGTCATATGAACGACACCCCTCCCCCAATAAGCTGAGGAGATTAAATATTACCAGCTATTCAGAACTGTGTTATTTAAACAAACCCAATAGAAAAGGCTACGGCCTGAAGAGTGTTCGTGATAATAAAAGATATCCAAAATAAGAACAAATCCTGCCTTTCTCTATATATATTTATATATAAATATAAATAAATATAAATATATATATATATATATATATATATATATATATATATATATATATATATATATATATATATATATATATATATATATACACACACAAAAGGTTATAAAAGAAGTTTCCTAAACACGAAAAGTCGACAAAGAAAAACTTGTTCAGAAAGACATAGAGATACTTCCTCTAAACAATATTCACCATAAATCACCCAAATTACAGTCCTTGGCGGATTCTACTTCTCGAGAATTATTTACGAAATGAACTGTAGAGCGTTAAATAAAATATATTGCTTCTCAGTTTCATTTATTTGACTCCCACCACAAATTACACCGGTTGATAAATTCTTACTCCTCAGTAATAGCTTTCTATGTGACTTTTAAAATCTCAAAAAAAATATTTCCTCAATATTTATTTATTTCAAAGGTATAAATTTTATCCGCCTCAATATCATGTGCCATTTAATAGCAAACTTTCGTTAGAATTTCTCAAATGCTTCCTGCCTGTCATGTATTACAAATTTTTTCTTCCTCCTGGAAAAGCTTTTCTCAGCGTCGCGCAAATAGATTTTGTATTCAAATACAATAACAATGGCTTTTATTTCTTTACAGAAACAGAAACTTCTGGGAAACGTTCCATAGTCTTTTATCGTCACCACCCATATTTGCATTTAAGAACCTCAAAATATTTGATGCACTCCATAATTATTATTTATGTATAAAATATTTTGAACGCTGAACAGAAACGCATAGCATCCTAAAATCTTCCCCTATTCTACCAAACCTTTTTTCCCCTTTTTCCTTTATTTGTATTTAGTTCCAGGGTGTTCCATTGTATGCACTTAAATTTTTATTCCTCATCGCATAGACTAGTTCTTATATCTTTCCCCCGCTTTCCTGATTTTATTGCTCTCAAAGAAGATGTGGGAAAAAGATATTCAATAAATGGTCATTGGACATTCCGCATATAGAAATAAGTTAAATTTCTGTTCGGGAACGTATTTTTTTATTGTTATGATAAGGACATAGTTTCCTGGAAATGGAAAGCAATTATTTTCTTTATTATTCAATGATTCTCCCAGTTCAAACATGTATGCAATCCTTATTAGTATAAAATACCTCAACTAACCTACTTCGCCGAAAGGGCTCGATATAGCCTAGTTGTAGCGCGTCAGCTTTCGGTGCTGAGAATGCTCGGATGGTATCCCGACAAGCGCAGTTAAGGTATCCGACTATGTTCGAAGCCCTTTTTTGAAAAACTGTATTTATGAAAATTTCCATATATTTTTTCGAAGGAATATAACACCAAAACTCGAAAAAGATGAATAAATAGACAAAAACTATGCAAAATTTTACAATAGAATAAATTGGGTCGAAATTTAGCAAACTTTTATAAAAAGGTCTCTAGCGCTAAAAAAATAGGTATATAACATTAACTTTTTGTCATATATGTGTAAGTACCTTCTAAGTGTAATGACCTACAAGCTAATCCATATCTCGAAATCTATAAAAAAATACAGGTTATTATATATAATTACATGTAAAATTTTAGTAATTTTCCATGAGATTTTTTATAAATGCAGCTATAAATCAGCGAATAATATATCTAGAACCAAATCTGTCGTCCATTACATTCTTAGTATTATGAAAAACATCCGTAAAACATTTCATAGACATATCCTGATTAGATTTTGAGTTATCCCAAGCGTCGTTTAGATATTTAATGAAAAATAAGTTCTTCAGAAAACACGATTAAAGTTTTCAACTTGTATCCAAATTCATAGCTACTGCTGATCGGTAAAATGCTTTCATTTCATGTCATTGGATGATCGTATCGAAAAAATTAAAGCAGATTTAGAAACTGAAATTTACAATCTTTAAAAAAAAATGAATAAAAACAATTTCGGAATTTTCATCAAAATCGATGTTTTAAACGTAGTCGGATACCTTAAATACCTCCGTGTCTAGGCTGGATATGGGCACGTTTAAATCTGTATACCGGAAAGTCACTCTATGAGGTCATTGAAGGTGAGAGAGGGTACGATCTCCTTGGGGCCCTTGGGGATGCGCAGTGAAAATGGAGATGTCACGTGGCTAAATCGTACTCTGACCATTGTGTTGGGATTATAAACCGGAGCCGTATCCGTCAGCCCACTAACCTATATGGACCTGGTCAGGAATACTTCGGACCAGAGGGCATAAGAGACAACAACTTCGCCGATTATTTTTTATGCAATTTTATACATCAAAAGAAAAATTTGCCAAAATATGCAAATGCATATAAACATATGCATTTGTAAAATGTTAAAAGGTTCTACTTGAGGCGAAAATTTACCGATTAAAATTTACAAAAATGCCCTTTTTAACTTCGCCTATATTTAAATAATTTCTGATATTTTACATTAGGAAATCCATTACTTTTATAGGAAATGTGTACCTAGAATTCACTGCAAATAAAAGCTAAAACGTTCACAGAGAAATTAACGAAAACGAATTTGTATTCAACCGTAGTTTTGACTTCATATGATATTTTATTATCTAATTACCGTAGTATTATGCTTCATAACCGTTTGCCTACTCATTATAGATGAAAATATTTTATGATATTCCCTGATTGTATACTCTAAATCCGCTGTGTATTTCCATAATTTAAAGGGGATCATTATCAGATTTAAGAAACGAATTGTATATCTATGACAGAGGTGGAGAACGTGCGGCCTCCGTGATCTTCCTGTGCGGCCTTCGTAAAAGCTAGCACTTGTACACTGCTGGCCACTGTAAATGCAACACCCTGAAGGAAACATGCAAATAACATGAAATTTACAACATGCATTAGCACAGGTGAGATATGCAAATGATTAGAATTTCAGCGCAGACCCACATCACGCGCGCTTGTGGCGCCACTTCAAAGCGCTATTTAAGGCTTGGAGATTTCGACAATTTCAAGTTCGGAAATTGTGCTTTTCTTGTGGTTTTTTTCAAAAAAACGATCAATTATGCCTCGTCGAAAACAGCGATCATCTTTTGATCAAGTATCCGAGTTCGACAGAGGAAGGATAGTGGCCTACCGAGATTGTGGATTATCTTTCAGGGAAATCGGTAGTCGTGTTGGACGAAACCAAACAACTGTAATGCGGATAAGTGATCGTTGGATGCAGGAGGGTGCGACGGACCGGCGTGTTCGATCGCATCCACCTCAGCGCACAACTTCACGTGATGACAGGCAAATTGTGCGCATGGCAGTGACGGATCGCTCAGTCACACCACGAACCATAGCACAGCACATGCAGTCTGTAACGCATCATCCAGCGTCTGCGCGTACCATTCGATGCCGTTTACAGCAGAGTGGTCTGTCCGCAAGACGTCCATTGCTTTGTCTACCCTTGACGCAGAACCACAGACGTCTCCGCCGCCAATGGTGCGATGACAGAAGGATGTGGACGGCAGAATGGAATGAAATTGTCTTTACTGACGAGTCACGCTTCTGTCTGCAACACCACGATGGTCGCATTCGAGTCTGGAGACACCGTGAAGAGAGGATGCTGAACAGCTGCGTTATGCACCGCCACACTGGTCCTGCACCGGGTATTATGGTATGGGGCGGTATTGGATATCACTCTCGCCCACCTCTAGTACGCATTGCCGGTACTTTAAACAGCCAGCGCTACATCTCCGACGTGTTGGAGCTAGTTGTCCTTCCTTACCTTCAGGGCTTGCCCACAGCCATATTTCAACAGGATAATGCGCGACCACACGTGGCACGCATTGTCCAACGGTTCTTCGTCAATAGCCAGATTGAATTGCTTCCCTGGCCGCCTCGCCCTCCGGATCTTTCGCCGATAGAAAACATGTGGTCCATGGTTGCTCTACGATTGACCCAGATTCCATCCCCAGCTGCCACAGCAGATCAACTTTGGCAACGTGTGGAAGCTTCTTGGTCTGCTGTACCCCAAGAACGCATCCAAAGTCTCTTTGAATCAATGCCGAGGCGTGTGGCAGCGGTGATCTCCAACAATGGCGGCTACTCTGGCTACTGATTTTGGCAGGAACCACACTTCACAGAAGTCTATAAATTTAATCATTTGATACTTGGTCAACATGTTATCTACAAAATAAATTTTGTTGTGATATCTCTTGTCTTTCTTGGTTTTGCAATTTGGGTGGCAAGCAGTGTATTAATTAATATTTAATTATATAGATTACAACAACTTGCAAATCAATGGATTTAAATAAAGAACGGCATGAATGTATGTACAGTGTCGGCCAAAATAAAGCTGACATTTTGAAATTGTTGCTTAAAGTCGCTACAATTGTATATTTATCCAAATGAGCTTCGTTTATCTTGATTGTATGATACTTTAACTACACATTATATGTAATTTATTGCTCAGAGTTTCTTATCAATACTACCAGACATGTTATATGATCTCTACACAAAGCTATTTTCTTACTGTTACTGTTGTAACTGACTCCATGTACGTTAAAACGTATTATTTTTTCTGCAAACAAAAATACTTTATATTGTAACATTTTATATCAAATAATAAATAAATAAGGACTTAATTTTTTTGTTATTTTTCTATATAATGCACCAAATTGTTAAAACTATACCTAACTATAATAATTTCATAAAAGTCGCATTTATAGGTACATCAACTTATGCGGCCTCCTTTAATACTACCTAATTTACATGTGGCCTCTAATGGTAAAATGGTTCCCCACCTCTGATCTATAAACTTTACCTTGCTTTGTTGGTAGACTACATTTTATTATTTCCCTGAAAAGAAAAATCCCAATCACGTAGACATATTCATAAAACAATTCGATTTTATGAAAAAAGTTCTTTCTGTTTAAAATAATTTAAAGTCAGAAAATTGAAATGTATTTTAAATCCATATTTTTATTTTAAGGAATACACGACATTGTTTATTTTCGGTGAAAGGTCAGTTCAAAAATATGTAAAATATTTATATATTTATTTATATGTAAAATATTTATATATTCTGTGTCCGTACTTCAAGCAAAGAAATTTTTCAAATTCTATGCATATTATACAAATTTTCTTGTTACAGTATTCTTCTTGTCAAAAATTGATTTTTCTACTTGTCTAAACAATTCATTTATTTCCAGGGTTCCATAAACATACCAAGATATTTTTCTTCCTTTTTATAATTTTGCTGCTGTGTTGCATAACATTGTACGGAAACTGCACCGCATTCCAGTATGTCATTTACTGAATTCTACAAAAGTCATAGTGACTGTATATGTTTATATGTAAAAGTGCAATGCAAATATATTTTTATGATTTTCAGCTCACCAAAAATGTGGCATGCATATTTTGAATGTAATTCAAATTTTACGTCCTTGTTTAGGAAAAGGTTTAAATTCTAGAGTAAAGAAATATTTTATCAAAGATTTTTAAAATGACATATTTTCATTGATGATAATCATTATTTGTTTCTAGTTAATGCCTGTTTAAGTATGATTAATCACTTTTAAAATTCCAACATCACAGATTTAAACACATCGACTGTAGAACAATTATATGCTGTACTAGCTGAATACCCGTGCTTTGCTACGGAGTACATTCAAATTAAATACAACGGTCAATGTATGCAATAAATGCAAAAAAATCAAAGAAATATATTTATAAAAAAATCGTAACGGATATTTTTATAGACAAAATAATGTAGAGGAAAATATTCAACTGTCAATGTATGCAATGAATTTGTATGTTTAATATCCATAAAACATACAAATTTGAAGAAAATTCTTAAAACTCTTCCATCTGAAATAGTTTAGGGGTTAAATTTTATCTTTTACTGTATTTTAATATTTTTTGTCAATTCATTTCGTTGTTATGGACGTGACGCAAAATTAATTTAAAGTATCACGAAAATAAAAGAAACCACGCCCTCAGCATTTAATAAATTAAATTCTAAAAAATTAAACTTTAAAATGCTCCAAAAATCAGAAAATGGAGGTAAAGATTCGAAAAAGATTTCAATTGAAATAAATTTTTATGATCTTTCTTGTGATATAAATTTTATAAACCTCAGATTATTATTTTAAATGCAAACTTAAAAAAAGCTACAAAAACAGTTTAAAAACTTAATTAAAAAAATCTAAGAATTTTTTTCAAAAATCTTTCTTAGTGCACCCCTACACTAGAAAAAGAATCGCCATGCAAAATTTCAGCCCTTTAGGTCCAGCGGTTTAATCTGTGCGTTATTTGTCAGTCAGTCAGTTAGCCATCACAGAACTGTTTTATATATATAAATTATCTATGTGTACCTGGCTGTACATCTATATTTTAAAGTACGCGCTCTTCGTCTCATCTCATAATGGATTTGCATCGGTTTATTATCTTTAAGGGGATCGTAGATCCTTATATGAGCAAATTTTCTTTATTATAATATTGACTGTGTTAGTCTAATATATATATATATATATATACATATATATATCTTTAGGATAATAGTTCAAAAATAGTATTTTATTCAAGTAAAAGAACATTTATAAAGCTTCTATGAAGTAAGTAATAAAAGTAAATTTAGTAATAAACTTTAAATCTGTTTTTCTCACAAAACAGATTTTTCAAGGTTTTTAGGTTTCTTAAATGCTCCATGCGACTTAATCTTTGTTCAAAATTCATGAAATTGACAAGGAAGAATCCTGATAGTGTTTATAGGGTTCTGCATTTTACAATTGGACTTCATTACGATAATTAAATTTGATTTATAACTTAATAAAAGGCAAAAATTTTATTAAAATCGAGATAGAATTTAGAAAAAAAATCTCTCAAATATTAACTATTCAAGGTATTAAATAACTGCTACCAGATTTCTTTGTAACATGGAAATATTAACTATTCAAGTTATTAAATAATTGCTACCAGATTTGTTTGTAACATGGTTTAAAGTGACTAAAATGGAAAATCGAGGAAAGATCTGAAAAATTAAGTCGCAAACAGCACTTTAAAATTTTCTTTATAAATTTTAGATTTTTAAAAATATCTTAAAATTATAATAATATTGTAAATTTCTTTTAAGATATTCTATATACTTATGGTAATATGTATGTATGTACAAAGTCTCATATCTTTATGATAAAAAGAAAAAAAATATTAACGTCCAACATTCCCTTAAAACCTTAAACTGGAAATTCCTTGCAGGGTATCACTAAAATGTTGTACAGTGTTCCATTTTTCTTTTTTTACCAAACTACTTTCGAAAACAATTATATTAGAAACAAACATTTAAAAAATATTTTCCCCGAAGAAAAACTTACCCGGAAAAAATGATTTATTTGATTTTCAAACCGATTAAAATTGCCATGAATAGAATTCTACAAATCCTAATGGCCTATTTCTTTGAAACATTTTCTGTGCAAAGAATTCGGCAGTTGTGTTGTTGTGGTTTCTAATGTTCAATGGCCGGAAGTATTCCAGACCAAGTCCATATAGGTTAGCTGGCTGGGGGGGTGCGGCTCTGGTTTATAAGAGCACCACAAGGGTCGAAGACTGATTTATCCAGGTGATACCTTAAGTTTGACTGAGCACTCCCAAGGTCGAAAAATGGGGGATCGTATCTTTTACCGCGCTCTCTGACCTCAAAAGGGACTTTCTGATCTACGGATTTAACGTGATCATATCCGGCCTAGAAACAGGTATTGTCGAATAATAAAACTATAGATTAAGTCAATACAAAAAATATTATAACATAGACCAGTGTCCAGCCTGTCAGCCATAGGTCGAGAAGCAACCCAGTAAAAATAAGACCTATAAAAGTATGTATTAAAAACATTATCAGCATTATGGAATAAAAAGTAGCAAAAGATTGTAGGGCAGTTGCTAAGGTGATGTCCTGTAATGCGTTCGTTTAAATTGCAGAAAAGACAAGTAACTGTGTATGTAATTCCGATTATATAGAGGTGATTCTGTAACTAGTCTATTAAGAGTGTAAAGCAAGCGACTATAATTACTTTAGGCCGAGAGCTGGGAATTCTTCACGATTTACTCTAAAGCGTACTCCATAGCTTTCCGGAAACTTCTTCTAATACCAAAAATTAGTCGTACTTTAAATTTTGAATATTAAGTTGTTTTGTAAAACAAAACCATATTGATGTATTTTTCAGGTGTACAATTAATTATCTTCTTATAAAGGCACACGAGGAAATAAAGCAAACACTAAATCCATGTAAAATATTTTTGTCCCGGAATGTATAAAAATTGAAATATATGAATTTTACTTTTTTCGTTCGACTCTATAGCTATGAAATTATTCAATAGTCCCTACAATCAAGACTCTCTTTTGAAATAATTTTTCATATCATTGAACGTAAGTTTTTAAAATTTCTCAAGACCAACGTATGTTGTGTGTAAGAAATTTACCCCATATAAAATTACTCGAGGTAAGAAAATCCATTCTTCTATTGGACTGCGGAAGCTTACAAACGCATAAAAAACGAAACATCATATGCATACGTAATAGTGTGTGCCACGTGTTGTAATTTTTAAGTGTTATATGTGTGTGAAGGGGGGTGTTATTTATGTCTTAGGAATTAATGGTAATATACAATAATTTACAATTACTCTTTATAAACAGCATGCTGGCATTAAGACTTAGATTCCAAAAGAATCCTCCTTTTCCTTAAAGCATACAATTCATATGCCTCAATGTACTCAGAACAATTAATTTTCCTTAAGCAGAACTTTGAAGCTTTCACAAAAAAATTTACTACCAAAAAATGACATAAAAACGTCCTTTAAGAAAGATAGAGTTATCTTTTTCGCACAAGATAAGGTTTTTATTTTTTTTATTTCAATTTTGTATTTTAAAAGAGCGACAGACTTTTTAATCCTTTAACTCACGTTAAGGCACTTGTCATGTAAGATTGTCCTCCGTACAAAAGACTGTAATTTTTCCCCTTTACACAAGGTTTTAGATTAAAATTTAAAAATTCATGATAAAATAACATTAATTTTTGTACTCAGGGATGAAGTGGGATATATGTTTCCTGCAGCTTTTCAGGTTCCAGGTTTAAGAAAAAGCTTTCTTTTTCAGAAAATTATTCCCCTAAAAATGTTGTTTTTCAATTTAGTTTTCTCGTTATTCTGTGAACACCAACGGAAAATTCAATCATAGCATACGATTGTTAATATCAAAAGAACTGCATAAGAACACTACTCGATAAATTTTTCCAAAGATTGAAAAGCAAAAAATTACATTTTTTTTAACAAATTAGGAAGGAATAAAATATCTACGATGAAAGGAGGGAAACATAGCTGTAAATTACCCGTAAAACACCCATTATAATTTATTTTAGAAATAGACTATTCCCGTATTTCCTTTTTATGTATAAATAATAAATGATATTTATCAAACAAAATGTGAAATGCATATTTAAAATATTTATCAAACTGTATAGTCTAGTGCATTCGAATATCATATTCCCTTTCCTCCTTGTGTAATTTAAAGATGATTAGTATGTAATTCCCATTTTGTTTGATAAATATCTAAAACATTTATTTATGAAGCTGTATAGTATAGTACATTCAAGATCCTATTCCATTTCGTCTTTATATATTTTTAATGATAAATGATATACAATTCATATGTCCTTTTATAAAAATGTAAACTATTTCTTTATCAAACTGAATAGTTTGATACATTTTCCAAAATGTTTGGAAGTGAGTTATAAAAGCTTTATGAAAACTATGAAATGACCTTGTATGAGGGACGTTGAAACGTAATCTTACCCTTTGTATCCCACGTAAGCAACTAAATCTGCTTTTGCATCATACGTTTCCCAGACATAGTGATTGAAAAAGCTTCTAATGAAAGCCTTTTACCTAGGGATAACCAAACTGGTTCCTCGAGAGCCGAGCACCCGGGGGAAATTATTAGAACCGAAAACCCGGTACCAATGGTTCTAGAACCGGGTATTCAAAAGCTGTAAATCTCAGGTAACAACAGTTCAATGGGGATAAACAGTTTTATCATGCTTTACTATTTATCACTATAAAGATCTTTGGAACCCTTTGTCCATCCACTGTATTAAGGCTGATGTGTACTAACCCTATTGGATTCCCTCACCTCAATGTTAAGCTATGGAGAAAATGTGTCGAAGGATTGCCGACTGGGAATGAAAGATTTTTTTTAATTGCACTCCGTAATATTGAAAGAAATTTTACAATTTGGAGCATTTTTCGTCTTTTAAAAGAAATCCAAATAATAGTTAGTAATTTAAATTATTCTAGGAAAAAAATTCTGGTAAAGTGCGTTTTAAGCGCTCATTAATTCCGTTTGGGACCAAAATTTATGAAATGAATCCTGTTGGCAAGGTTCAGAAAAGTTCAGGCTATCTGAAAATACCATTTTTATTGGATTATCAGCATTTATGTAGCTGTAAATAGTAGACACGTTTTCTCCATAGATATACATTGAGATGTGCGAATCCAGTAGGGTTAGTACACAGCAGCTTTAACCACTACATCCTTCTCAACAATGTCAAAGTGAATCCCCTCCTGCTGTCAAAAAGTTATGCCACAGAATGTCTTTCTTTCTATTTATTTTTATAAAAAACTTCCAAAACAAATTTTATCTATTGTAGATATAAAAAGCAAAAAAAAATGCTATTTAAAATTATGCACTCTACTCTACTGCGAATTTTTAATCTAGTAGCAATTTGAAAATACAACATAATACCTTCACATATAAAAAAAAATATCCAAAATTCGTTTTTTTTTTCGGTTTTAGAAGGTTTACCCATTTCTTAAATTATTTTAAATTAAAATAAATTTTTAAAAACGTATTTTTTATTACATAGTAAACTAAAATTCTTCATGTTATATGTTTTTTTCATTAATATTTAGGACCAATGTTTCGTGATCCTTGTATTATTCAAACTCGGATACTTCCCGGGTACACAGTTCTGAAAAAACTTTAGAACTATAATCCGGTTCTGAATTTTTAGGCTGGTTCTGCAATTCCTAATTTCACCCGAAGGTTAGATGCTAAATTTACGATTATGCTGTTGCGGATTAGGGAAAATTGCAGTATATGATATATACCACACACCCTATGGAATTTCAACGGCGGCGAAACCTGTTTACCTGAAATATTTATTATTACCACTAAACAGAGATACATTTCATATGGCAAGGAGTTGTTTTTGATACAAAGCCGTGTGTTTGTATATTATGCATTAATGTGATTGTAATTATTTCTTTTACAGTTCAATATTTTGATTCTCTTGTTTTATACACCTATCGTGTATCTCTAAAAATAAAGAAAATATTTTCCAAACTAAAATGATGGTTAGTACGTCATTTGAAAACATGTTTTCTCTCCTATATTGAGCTTTTACAGAAATCAAATTTATTTGAATGATGTTATGTGTTAGTGTATAAATGATTAATATTACACATCTGAATGTTAAAAGGAACATGTTAAATTCAGTTTTTTATGCGAGTCCATCTTTAGCAATTATAACTACCTACACACGGCTTAGCATTCGGCGATAAAGATTTTGTATGGTTTAATGGAAGTCGCAGTAAGAGACACAAAGCTGTAAACCCTCCCTTCAGTAATCGTCGGTGAATAGTGCTGGCAGACTTTACCGGATGTGTAACCTTTCTCCGTTGGGGTAACGTTCTAGTTGGCATCTCACGATTCGTTACCGCCATGCGTAGCCAGTGCCTGTTTTCCCTTTATGACGTAGCATATGCACCCCAGATCATAACATGCTGACGTGTAGAACCATCTAGTGTCAATTTTCTTCAAATAAGTAAAGTTGTACTAGAATATCGCCAAACCTTGGAAAAGTATCACTATACGACAACCCACTTCTACTCGACGCAATAATTTCTCCTATCTCAAACTCTATCATTGTTTATCCTGTATCTAAACACCCATTATGATGGCTTCCGTATACCCTCTAACATACACGTCAAAGACATCAATGGTACCAAGATACAGCACAATGGAAAGTTGAATGGGATAAAATAATGTTTTAAGCTGAGTCAAGATTCGAGTTCGAGAACCATTAGAGCCGGACCCTTGTACAGAGATACAGTAAATACAATTGGAAGAGTGTATTGTAGAGCGCCATATCGGTCTTACTCCAAGCATTATGGCTTATGGTGATATTTCGTTTCATTCAAGCTTTCGCCTTATATGGATTGTTGAGGAATTGGTTCATTTATAGCCAATTTGCGGACATTTAAACAATGGCAAACATTAGCAGTGGTCGATGAACTGTCTTGTGTGAAAGAAAAATCAACTTCTTCAAGTCCAACATTAAAATTAAAGTTTATTATATAATCATAAAAGCGTACGTAAAAGAGACATACACTGCGACATTCGGCAGTAAAAACAAAAACGTTTACATTACATCAGATCGACCGTCATCGATCTTGAAAGGGAGTACCCCGATACAAAAAAAACACACGAGCTTAAATACTCGTTTCTGATAGATAAATTTACATACACCTCTCGGTTAGCAGTCATACCACCAACCCTTGCGGTAGCGGTTGCGATAATTTGGCAGTAGTAGGAATCAACACATCGGATGAAATGAATTATTAACTTACACGTCATCGGCTTGTAATGACGTCTTTGCTAAAAAATGATGATTTATAAAGATGTTGTACGGAAGACAAATAAGGATGTTTTAAGAAATTTAAAGTAGTTTCCCAATCATGTATCCCCATCATGTAATATGCACAGTCAGCGGAACATCATAGAGGCTCTTGTAACCAGAAGTCCTACACCTGTTACAGACACTACCTGGAGCTATATTTGTACCCGGACAATGCTCTTCCACATGTCGGCTAAAATCTCTGGGGTTTTCTTTTTTCGTCCCCAACAAGATTCATTTCTTTCTTCTTTTACCTTGTCAATTGACTTGCTCCCTATACCAAAAGTATGGGATACAATCGTACGAAACCTGGTTCATGTGTCATCGCCTTCGGTCACAACTGAAGGATTGTGGATATCCTGAATCTGCGTAGAATGCGGTTTTACAGACAGCATTTCAAAATCTTAATCACTCAATGCCACTTCGTTTGCAGGCAGCTTTAACTGCTAAAGGTGGACACACAAAATAATGATTTTCACATGTTTATTTTGAGATACATATCTGTAATGTCAATCATATAAACACTCCAACACACGTCAATGACTCAAATTAATTTACATACAGTATATCAATCCTCTGTTGGTGTTGCAGTGTCAGGGATTAGCTGTTACATTATCTGTATATATAAAACAGTTCCGTGACTGACTGACTGATTAACAGATAACGCACAAACTAAATCGCTGGACCAAATGGGCTGAAATTTTGCTTGGTGATTCCTCTTATAGTGTAGGTGTGTGCACTATAAGAAATAATTTTGAAAACTTCTTAGATTTTTTAAATTAAATTTTTAAGCTGTTATTGTCATTTTTTCTTTAGGTTTGCATGTAAAATAATAATTTGGGGTTATAAAATTTATATCAAAAGAAAGAGCATAAAATTTCCTTAAAAAAAATCATTTTCGAATCTTTACCTCCATTTTCTGATTTTTGGTGAATTTTTAAATATCAATTTTTTAAACTAAATTTATTAAATACTGATTAGGTGGTTTCTTTTATTTTTGTCATACTTGAAATTAATTTGTGTCACCTGCATAACAGCGAAATAAATTGAAAAAAAATATTAAAATACAGTAAATGTAAAATACAACCGCTAGACTAATCGAGATGGAAGTTTTTTAAGAATTTAGTACAAATTAGTATGTTTTATGGATATTAAACATAAAAATTAATTGCATACATTGACCGTTGCATTTAATTTGAATATTTTCTTCTATATTATTTTGTCTATAAAAATAGTTACGATTTTTTATAAATATATGTTTTTGGCATTAATTGCATACATAAATCTTTTTTGTACATAAATCTGAGTACATAAATATTTTTTGTATGCTAAACCACGATATTAGAGCCAATATAGTTTATGAATTTAATGTAAGCATTACAGCATTATCCCTTGAAAATTGCCCAGATATCATGATTGGCAGTTTATGATCAAACATTGGCGTTTAAATCTCTATTTTAAAGAGGCGAAACAATTTTAAGCTCTCTTTTATTTTATCACGATTTTCCTCTCTTACAGCCGATCTCAAATGATATTAATAAAACTAGATTTATAAAACTGCAAATTTTCAAAGAGAGAAATAAATGCTCCAAATCTTATCAATGAACACGTCATTCATATCCCAGTTTTAGCTAAACATTTACAAAAATACTTCCAGAGGCAACTTTACTCAATTCCCAAATGTTTGAAATGACAGTTAAGCAAACACACAGAGTAAACATTTGGAAGTGAAAGCAAACAGTCCCACAAAATTCCATTCAAATAGGTTAGTTCTTACAGAAACAAGGTTTGGCACTTCACTCTGCAAAACAATCAAAATCTATTTTCCATCGCATCTTTGAATAGCCTCGGAAAATGAAATTTCTCGGCTTCAAAGACTGTTCGGAATGCTAGAGTAACAAGCCCGTATTGAAGTATCTGAATTTAATTTATCCTAGAAAAATGATTTCATATTTGTATTCAATTAGTGTAGACTAATCAATTTTATTTATTTCGGTGTTTCAGATTGAGTGCAATTATTTCGAATTATGCTTTGAGAAGTAATGTTGTGAAATAATTTTTCCACATCTGAATAAGGATTTTCTAATAAACATTTCATTGATTATTAGTTTTATTGTTTTTTAGGTATTAATAATATTATCAATTAGCAAAAGTATTAAAAATCAAAAGTAAATAAATTTTGTAATAGTTCTGAACAAATATTAGTTGAGAGTAAGTTTCAACCTTATGTCGAATTTTTAAGTCAATCTTAGTTTGCTTTCTAAATTAGTCAATTAGTCAATAAATATTGAATCAATATTTCCTTAAATTTAAATCTTGTCAATTGAATCTTATCAATTGTATTTCTAAAAATCAAGTGATAACTTAAATCTTATCACTTGAAATTTTGTATACGATTGCGTTTTTGAAAACTTATTCTGTAATTTACAGAATTTATTAGTAGCTTTTAATGTAAAACCATAAATGAAATTAATAATTTTAAACATATTTTTTATTATTTGCACTCCCCTTTAAGAGTTAGAACTATATAAGAAAAAATGTAAGTCTAATTTGGTTTTAAATACGAAAAATCAGTTTCGCCCCTAATTATATCTGTTAGAAGTGCTTTGCTTCAACACACTTTAAATTCATCATTTCACCCCTAGCACTATCCCTTACTCTTCGATGAATTGTTAATTATGTTCTCTTCTAAATAACCCTTTAATAAATTAGTTCCGATTATTTAATATAAAATAAATCACCCGAATCCAGTTACATGACCCTCTATTCATAGACAGTTCTAAATTCAAGCTAATTACAAAATTACACTGAAATGGTTTATTTTAAGATAATGTAACCGAATATTTCACAGCGTGATGATGATTATTATAAGTTCCTGAATCAGAACTTATTAATCCCAAACATTTCGAGGATAACTCGTCACAATGAATCAAAGAGTGTTGTAATGGGATGATTAGTGTATTTGTCGTTATTTAAGCATAATTAAACCTAAAATTCACGCAACTTGTGGAGTACGGAAAACAGGAAATTCAAGCTTTATAAAATAATCAATAAATATTCAGATTTGCGTACTTACTTTAGGACTAAAAATTATACTTCTCTTTAGGAAAAACTATAAGATTTTTCAAGTGATAAGATTTAATTTATCACTTGAAGTTTTAAAAGAAAATTGATAAAATTCAAGTGATAAGATATAAATTTAAGTCAATATTCATTCAATATTAATTAACCGATTGAACAACTTGATGCTATAACCATTGAAGAAAGCAAATTAAGATTTACTAAAATATGTGGCATAGGATTGAATCTTGCTCTCAAATAATATTTGCTCAGCACTATTAAAAAATTTGTTTACTTATAATTTTTAAAACTTTTGAAAATATTATGACGAAATTATAAAAGATAGCAGAACTATGGAATTTGAAGAAACACAGTCACGTGCAAATATATTTGCTTAGTAGCCCGTAAAAAATATATCAAATAATCACACCTATGTCTCCTTAACCTGAGGAATAATCGTATTTAGTACTTCAAAAACAATTTACATTCTTAATATATCAGCTCTTAAATTGTTATTGAGAGTTTTGTGTTCCGAGACCCTTTAAATTAATAATTTTATCTCAACTGAATTTTCATATCTGTACTTCTAATGAAAGAAAATTTCACATTTATTCCAATTTCAAATTCTTCTCATTTAACACTCCATTGCTCTTTAGTTAAAGCACACAACTTAAATTATTCTGTTTGACATATTATAGATATAAAAATGCATAGTACAAACTGCAATATGTTTATAGTTCGTTATGTATATTACGTATAAACTTAGAACATGATCGTGATTATTATGTGGTTATAGTTTTTTATGTATTATCTAAATACTATAATTTAATTATAGTTTATACTTACAAAGAAACGCAATTTCACACTGTATTTCATATTTATTGTAATTTGAAATTCTTCTCGTTTAACATTTAAAAGATTTTTACTTTAAGCATACATCTTTAAATTATTATTATTATATTTGACATTATATATAATTTACTACTTGCAAAATATAGAGTATAAACTGTATGTACTATGGTCGATAGATATTATGTGTAAACTTAGCATATGATCATAACCATAAATATTAAATCCGTTTACACTAGGTTCTCAAATTTAATTTTATATAAACAAATTTTTAAACATTATCTGACATAAACATTACACTTTCTGTGAAGTGCGTAAGATGTTATCCATAAAATGGTTCTAGTTTATTCATATAATACCTTCAAAACTATACATATAACTATCATTTATTTGATACTATTATAATCTTATCATTTATATGATATCTTATCATTTATATGATACTATTATAATTGTTTTATATGTATAAATTATAATATGACTATAGTTTATATTTTGAAAAAAAGCAATATCACATTTATTCGAATTTGAAACTGTCTTATAACCCTTTAAAGTCCTTTACATTATGTATAATCTTTAAATTTATAAAAGTTCACTTATATACATAATTTGACATAATAGAGATATTACTTGCCCTGATACCAAAGTTATAAACTATTAAATAATTGGTTTTATGTGCATTATATGGATAAAACATGCAAATAACGGTGATATATATGATTATATTTTTGCATGCTTAATTTATATAAAATATAATTTGATCATTGTTTATATTTTGAAGAGAAGGGAATTTCCCATTTATCCTAATACACCTATAGTTCGCTACACGGCCGCTCTTTATACGGCATTTCGCTATAACGGCCTTTTTTAATTATGTCACTTTTTCGATTTACGGCCAACAATGTTTCGTTATACGGCCACAACAGCGGAAAGTGATGACGGCAGCATATTATAGCTTAGTGATTCTTCCTGTTAATGTTCGTCATCACATTAAGGTGACTGCCTACGTTTGGAGCCATGTTTTTAAAAAAATCATTTTTTAAAGGATTTTTTGGTCTTTTATGACAAAATAGCACTTAAGAATTAAAAAATAAACAATAACTTACCTGTAAATGCCATCCTTTTTTATAAATTGGTCAATTTGAAGTAATGTTTAATGAAATTTACCTAAAACGCCTATCACTCTGCACAAAATTCAAATGATACTATTTTAATTTACTTCTCACACGTGATACATATGATAGGTATCTTCAAAATGACCCACAATTTAAGAGAAATTTTAAAATGCAAAAATAATACAGACAATTTTATGTTCCAATATGAAAATTTTTCTCGAATCGTCATTCCTTTCGTTATAAAAACAGCCCAAAATAAAAAAAATATTTATTATACATCAATTATTGTGCGTCATTTCATTAACAATAGTATCTAAAACATTTTCTAAAAAATTTATCAAATTATAGGCATTATTATGTGAAATATTATAAAAACGGTAGAGATTTATGCTAAAAGACATATTTCTGAGAAAAACGCATTTAAGTTGTTTGTCACTTCAATTTTGCAGAAGACGATGTTTTTGAAAATAGCTATAACTCTGCTTCTAATTGATGAAGAATGAAAATCAAAACGGTTTTGAAAAAAGGAAAGATTGAACTACATGATTCTTACAAAAAATGAAATTGACCAAAGTTGTCAAAAAATGACATTTTCGATGTAGGCAGTCACTTTAAAACAATTTTTAAACATTTTAATTTATGAATTATTATTATTTGTCTACATATCAAAAATATGATTTCATATGATGCATATGATTTCTTTTGTTTTTGTTTATAAGTTTATTTTTTGAATTTCTGTTTATTGTTACATTGTTTTGGACTTTTATTTTTATGTAAGCATTTTTATAGGAAATAAAAAATTAAATGCTTTATGAACTAAAAACTATATTATTTATAAAAAATTGGAACAGATCCAATTAAATATGTATGGGGTTGTATCAAATTAATTTATTCGTTATACAGCTTTTCGCTTTACGGCCAACTTTTCCGGAACGTATATAGGCCGTAAAGCGAGGTATAGGTGTATTGAGGTATTCGTACATCTTCGGAGGTAGATTTTTTGAATTTTTTTAAGTTATGTCTTTTTACCTATTTTTTATAATGACATATCAGTTAAAATTTCATTATAAAATTCAGAAAAATATATATAAAATATTGAGCTGTTAGATTAAAATTATTTTTGCAGTGTAAAAAATATAAAAAAGGGGGGGCAATTTTGACGTTTCCGCAAAGCATGATAACTCAAAAACAAACAAATATAATACCATTTTATAAATTGGAGAATGGGGATATTAACTTTCTCCAGGGAATAAACTATTCACAGTAGTATACTCTGTTTATTTCATAGTCTGCAGCAGTTAAAGTACTGATGTTCAGAAAAATCACTTAAAGTTTTTGTCATTTGCAATTCATACCTATGTAAATGAAAAAATTATAAATTTCCAACATGAGCATAGTCGATTCTCTTGATAATTAGACCAGCTGAATACACGTGCTTCGCTACGGAATAAATTAAATTTAAATACAACGGTCAATGTATGCAATTAATGCCAAAAAATATATCTAAATATATTTACAAAAAAATAGTAACGGATATTTTTATAGACAAAATAATGTAGAAGAAAATATTCAAATTAAATACAACGGTCAATGTATGCAATTAATTTGTATGTTTAATATTCAAAAGATTTCATTTTAAAGGAATTTTTATGATCTTTCTCGTGATATAAATTTTATAACCCTCAAATTATTATTTGAAATGCAGACTAAAAAAGGTTACAAAAACAGCTTAAAAATTTAGTTTTAAGAAAAATCTACGAAGAATTTTTCAAAACTCTTTTTTAGTGCGCCCCTACACTATAATATGAATCGCCATGCAAAATTTCATCCTTTTATGTCGAGCGGTTTGGTCTGTGTGTTATCTGTCAGTCGGTCAGTCAGTTACTGAACTGTTTTATATATATAGATAAAGGTATTTATAAAGTCTGCAAAATTTTAAGTCATTTTAAGCGTCACATTTTGTTATAGGAAGTTTTGCGTAAAGCGAAACGATGAAAAAATTAGTTTTGAGAAAACGTTCAGACTTACTTTAAAACACACGTCTTACTTTAAAAATAACTATTTTCTTACTAAAATCCACCAGATTTATAAATTCAAACATAATTAGAAGGGTAAAATATTAGGCTTCAATGTTATTGCAAAAATACAAAATCAATATTTATTACCAAAAATGCCATTTTAAAGGTGTACGGATACTTTAATTATTTTCGTATAATCTTTTATATCGTTTTTCTTTAAGTATACAGCTTTTAATTTGAAATAAAATGCTTTCATTGTCTGAAAATCATCTTACAAGCAACGAAAAAGCTATTTGTGCGTGTGCACTTTACATGTACATAATATCTGTTGATAACGAAATTCACTCCTCACTGAAATACACATTGGTAATACGAGTACATACTAGATGAAAGGAAATGCGATACACATAGAATCATTACTATTCACGCCCTGCGCTGGTCCTAAGTGAGGATATCCGTTCCACCACTGATGTTATCTCAGATCATGGGAGAAAATCTTAAGTCTGACGTAATCGACACATCCTAATACTCTTTGACATCAGATATATGGCACTTTACTAAGTAGCAATTAGCACATAAGAGTACAGGAAAAAGGTAAATAATTTAAATTATATAATATTCTGATACCCATTATTCGTATACATGCTACATTTATTTTCATCCTTTGCACTCCCAGTTTTCATTCTGAATTATATACGAGGTGTGATTGGAATGTTTTAAGACAGGTCTCACCATTGCTCAATGCGAAGAGATAGGCTTTCCTGCTCATGCGCAAATGAAAGCCTGTTTTGTTCTTGAAATGTTCTAAAAATATCATCACGTAATGTTACTTCAGTAGAGAGTGACAGTTTGGTAAGTGAATACGTGTGTTCGCTTCTCGACAGATTTTTCGATTTAGAAAATGGATGAATAAAATGGAACAAAGAGTTCGTGAAAAATTTTCTTTTAAATCCAGAAAATCGACTTCAGAGATTTATGACATCTAGAAAACAGCATTCGGGGATCTTGGTGTGTCTGAGGTGATCGAATGTTTTATCTGGTTCAACAAATTTAAAAACGACCGCGAATCAGTCAATGATGTTCCCCGGTCTGGCGGCAGACCTTCAATAACTCGTATTTTTAAAGTTCTTCATAACACTTAGCGTCAAAGATTGGTTTTTGTGATACCAGTTCTGCTCCAAATGTTAATGCTGCTTGGAAGGCATCTGTGAGGGAACCGTTCACCACCTTTTTACACATTGTAACAAGTATTTCCCCACTGAATACCTGAAAGCGTAATGTATTCAGGTATTCAGCGGCCACTTCCGTAATTATTGTGTTTTATTTATTCCATGGTTTCTTCTCGCTTTTTTTTTTGCGTTTGCATTTCTATCCTTCATGATTTCACTTCTGTTGAATGGCAGCACTTTTAGCAATTTTGCCTGTTATGGCCATATAAGTAGACGTTGTCTGACTCTGAAACCTGAATTTACTTTCAAAAAGTATAATTTATAGTTACTTATAGGGAATATGTAAGGATTTTTCTATGATCTGCACTTTAATATGTCTTTAAAATGAATAAAAATAGTTGCACGTGTTTGTTTATTTTAATAATGCTTGCAGATTCCTTTCAAGCAGATAATTAAATTTTTTAGAATAAAATTATCTAGTTATCGGTGAAAAAATATAGAAATCCTTTTTCTAAAATGATACATCAAGCAGATATAATTTCATGCACAACCATTATTCACAAATACATTATTAAGCATTAAAATTACATAAATAGGGCAACATTATTAATGTTTTTCTGGCAAGAAGTAAAATTTAATATAAAAGAAATAAATATATGTACAGAAGCCATTATTCCTATAATAAAAACAGCGAAATCATTTTCCTATACGAACGCAAATGTAATAAATAGGGTGAACGTGAAGGGAAATATTGATTTTTCTCCCTTTTTTATGCATTTAATAAAGAGCCAAAACTTCTAATGACCTTAAGACACATGTTGTCAATTACTTCCATAAATACAAACAGAATTAGAAAAAAATTGCACAGAACCGTTTGGCGCAAAATCAAACAACATTCAGAGCAGAATGAATTTCTATTAGGTTTGAAAAAAAAAACTTCTAATATCTCCTCTTGGAAACAAAGAGAAAATGTTTTTCTGCCCGGTTATGATTCTTATGCTTGTCAAACAAAAGATCGGACGACAGTAAAGTGAATGAAAGATTCTTTTTATATTGTATATATCTAATTAATATCATTAAGAAATTATTATTTAATTGTTTCCTCTTTCGATGAGGTGATAAGAACCTAATTATTGCGTATATATGCTTCACTACAAAATAAACGATATCTGTGGAATTAATATTGGGGATTAAATTTTCCTTTTAAAATAGATTTTAAATGCTGCCTCTTTCTTTAGAACTTCTCGAAGCTCTGTATTTTCATAAATAATATTTCCCACGGTGTAGATACAAAAAATAAACGATAACTATGGAATTAATATTGCGAATTAAATTTTCTTTTTAAAATAGATTTTAAATGCTGTCTCTTTCTTTAGAACTCGCAGCTCTGTATTTTCATAAATAATTTTTCCCACGGTGTAGATACAAAAAATAAACGATAACTATGGAATTAATATTGGAAATTAAATTTTCCTTTTAAAATAGATTTTAAATGCTGTCTCTTTCTTTAGAAATTCTCGCAGCTCTATATTTTCATAAATAAGTTTTCCTCCGTGCTAGATAAAAAAGTAAATGATATCTATGGAATTAATATTGGGAATTAAATTTTCCTTTTAAAATAGAATTTAAATGTTGTCTCTTTCTTTAGAATTTCTAGCAGCTCTATATTTTCATAAACAATTTTCCACCGTGCTAGATACAAAAAATAAACGTTATCTATGGAATTAATATTGGGAATTAAATTTTCCTTTTAAAATATATTATAAATGTTGTCTATTTCTTTAGAATTTTTAGCAGCTCTGTATTTTCATAAATAATATTTCCACCGTGATAGATACAACCTGAAGATGTTGAAGCATGAATAAAATTTCATTTTTAATCTCACATTTATTTTTCTGCCTTCAGTATTGAATAAAATACTGAATTAATAATAATAACCAACATATTAAATATTAATTACTAACTTTCTTAAAAGTGCCTTTTTTTCTAATTAATATAATTATAGCAATTTTTATTTCCCTAGATTATGATCCTACATTAAAAAATAGATTTTGTGTTATAAAATTTCATTGGACCAACTCAATTTTTTTCTTTTCAGGGGAAGGGTAATTTATGCAAGTACGGGTGTATCAAGAGTAAATACTTCAGCAGACTTGAATCTAAGTTTTACCCTTGTTATTGCTTTCTCACCTACGCATGGCCAAAAATTTTACAGGAGGAATAAATTCCTAACGGAGAATTAGGCCGTCTGCACACGGAGCAACTCAAAAGAAACTCATAACTGACTCAAATCACAAACCAGTCCGTGATGAGTCGTAACCTGTGTAATTGAATAAAGCCACGCACACGGCGCAAGTGGTTACAAACCCGTCGGACGGGTTTGTAACCAGTTGCGCCGTGTGCGTGGCTCTATTCAATTACACAGGTTACGACTCATCACGGACTGGTTTGTGATTTGAGTCAGTTATGAGTTTCTTTTGAGTTGCTCCGTGTGCAGACGGGCTTAGTCTAAATTTTTACCGGTAACTAACAAACTGCGGACAGTCCAATTCATAAAGGTAAGAACTACTGTCTGTTATAAAATGTGGTGCAAAATTAAAACTTCTTAAAGATAAAACTGCAGGGAACACTATTGTGGCCAAATTCTTGGGTTTTCCACTTGTTATGGACTCCCAGGAAAAACTTATTTCTAACTTTCGTAAAGTGTCACCAACATGCTTCTTGAACACACATAAGCTTTAGAGATGCAACACTGGCACATAAATCTTATCCAACAAAACATAAATTTTACTTTTCAACCTCACCTCTAAAACTCATTAAAATAAATTGGATCCAGTCTGGTTGTTGTAATTTCAGAATGGGAATTAGATGTTCTTCGTTATTTTAAAGATCAACTTTATTGTGTTCTTTTAAATATGGTTAAACGACAACTTTCAATACTGTTTTGCCCTCTTTAGAAATACTGTAATATTTTCTGACCGTTTTGCTCTCTCTAAAATATTTTTAAAGTCATATTGTCCTGGTGTTTGTTTTATGGAAATGAAAAAATGCTCTATTAAAAGGTTTTCTTCTTTAGCTTGTGTGGAGGGCAGCAATTAAATTTGAAATAAACTTAATCTTTCATCTAAACTTCATGTTGAATGAGTTTGAAACACAAAAAAAAAACTAGTTGACACCCTTCAAAACACGACCGTTGTATAGTAAATAAATGTACTAATACACAAATTAGACTCAAATACCTCATTGTCAAATGTCAAAAATCGTAATATTAAGAATAGAGAAATACACCTAAAAAATTGCTATTGAACCCAATAAAAGGAAATATGGTTACTCAACAGCGTGAAATAAACAATTTCCGTCAGTTTCAAATCTATATCTAACAAACACGATTAAAAATAAAAATGGCAGAGAGGGAGCTAAAGATTCCTCACAATAAACAAATTAATGTGCTTAAGTGACCTCGTGCTTAGTAAGTATCTAAAGCCAGATTTAAACATATCACTGAGTATCCACAGAAAGCAATATTTAATTGTAAATTATCGCTAATGAATAGAAATTGCGATTCCAAAAACCAAATTTGACACATCTATCAATTAAAATCCTTCGTTTATGACCAAAATGAAGTAAATTGATGCAGTAGTTTCACTCACGGACTGTATCGGCTTAGCAATTTAAATGTAGAGATAACCCGAAAACACTCCGTGTCATTTTAATGAATTTTGATCTGTTTGATTTCTGCTCAACAATGTTGCAGTATTTTACAAATATGGCAACAATGTGACACATCTGTGACCACACTGAAGTAGTCACTTTAGGTATTTGTAGTATATACAGAGGCTGTTCGCACATTTTTTAGACGATTTTGGTAAGCGGTAATAAAAAATTGTTTGCTGCGAAAGAAATAATTGCAATTGCACTATGTTTTTAAAAGTCAAAATTATCTTCTGTGGCTTGAAAGTTTTGTTTTTATTCAAAATGGCGTTTTTAACAAAGAAGTGGTTCGAAGTCTACATTTATGGTCTTTCCGAAGAGAAATATGCATACTCCGTTATCCAAATACGATGTGAGAGTCATGGTTTTGTAATATCTAAATCGTCGATAGGTAATATCGTCAACAAGAAAGAAAAAAAACGTCAAATTGGAGCCTCAAGTGGGACAAAAATTCCAAACAAGTATCCAAGGGAAAAACAGACATCTTCGACTATTGCAAAGGTACGTTGTTTAATGTTAAAAGAAAATCCCCCTAGTCAAAGGACAGTTGCAAAATCATTAAAATGCTCGGTGTCCACTGTAAACAAAATAATAAACCTTGATTTAAATCTTAAGAAAGCGAAAAAACGCAATGTGCATCGTCTTCTTCCAAATCATATCGCTGAACGCAGGACACGCTGCAGAATTCTATATGAGAAACACTTATCCAAAGAAAAATGGAAAACAATTGTCACAATAGATGAATCATGGGTGTATTTAAATGATTGCAACAAAAAAGAGCCATTTATTATCATACAAGGGGAGAAAAAAATTTAAGTACATGGTTCAAAGAATCGAAAGAAAGTTTTTCTAAGGGATTCATGATTGTTGCTGGTTTTTCTTATAATGGCAAGTTAAAAATAAAGAGAGTGGAAAAAATGTCAAGATTAACTCCAAATACTATCAGGAACATATTTTATCGCAAATATTTCTGAATGAAATACCATCGCTTTACCCACAGTGCCATCAATCTGTGAAACTCCATCAGGACAAAGCTAGCCGTCACACATCAAAATCTACAGTAAATTTCCTAAAAGAAATGGAACAAAAAACTGGTATCAAGGCCATACCCTTCACTGATATCCATACTAAATCTCCCGATGTATCACCTATGGATTTTTGTGCTTTCGGACTTTTAAAATCTGCATTATCCAAACGTCATCCCGAAACCCTTACAGGAATCTGGAAAGCTGTTCAGGAGGAATGGGATAGAATACCTCTTCTGACACTTCAAAAGGCATTATTATCCTGGAAATTGCGGTGTCGAAATATAGTTCAGAATAAGGGATGTGAAATAGAACATTTAAAACACAACAATTTTATGTAATTTAGTTTTGCAAATACAATATACATCGTCTAAAAAATGTGTGAACAGCCTCTGTAGATATGGTATTAGCTACTATCAAGAGGAAAATATGTAGCAAAGCTATTTCCTTCAGGGCTTCCAAGCGAATACTTCCAGTGAAGCTTGCAATTTTAGGTAGTGCAACTTTAGTTTGCCTTTGAGGCAATTAATTTAATTGCCTTTGAAGCAATTTGGTTTAAAGGAGTAATTAATGACATCTATATATATATAAAACAGTTCCGTAACTGACTCACTGACTCACTGACATACAACACACAGACCAAACCGTTGGACGTCAAGGGCTGAAATTTTGCATGGCGATTCTTCTTATGGTGTAGGGGTGCAATAAGAAAGATTTTTGAAAAATGCTTCTTAGATTTTTTTTAAATTAAATTTTTAAGCTGTTTTTGTAACTTTTTTTAAGTTTGCATTTAAAATAATAATTTGAGGGTTATAAAATTTATATCACGAGAAGATCCTAAAAATTTCTTTAAAATGAAATCTTTTTCGAACCTTTATCTCGGATTTCTGATTTTTGGTGAATTTTTAAAGATTCATTCTTAGAATGTAATTTATTAAATGCTGATCACGTGATTTCTTTTTCTGGCACTTTAAATAAATTTATCGTCACGTGCATAGCAACTAAGTAGACAAAAAAAATATTATTTTTCTTTCTAATGCAGCAGACGATTGGATATTATCCAAAAAAAATAAATATCTTTTACGATCTTATATATATATATATATATATATATATATTAATATTACATCAATTGCATACATTGACCGATGTATTTAATTTGAATGTACTCCGTAGCGAAGCTCGGGTTTTCAGCTAGTTTGAAATATACATTATACTGCAAATGACCAGTAAAAGGAATCGTGTCTTCTTTTGACCATGCTCCACTTTATGATATTAAAATTTCCTCGCACAAATTTTTATCCCGAAAAGTACCAACGTAGGAAGAGGACAAAGCATGATAACACTTCAGATATAAGTTAGATAAGATTTTATAAACTTGTCTTTCCCTTAATTAAATACTCACATACACAGTATATTTAGGCATGAAATACAAAGTTTTTGCCAATTATGTAAAGCAGGTATAATTTTAATGATTCCCTCGTAGGACACATTCTATGCTTAACTGTTTGTGCAACCCTTTTTCGTTTTATAGTGACATACACATTGCACAACATTCATATTAGAACAAAAAATGGAATTCCGGTAAGGTAGAAAAGTATTTAAAAAAAGGAACTTATGTCAAACGTTGTTCACATTTTTAACGTAACTCTCTCTGTATAATTGGATTAAATTTATGGAGAAATGAAGTTCTACCTTTTTAAGTAGTTTTTAAAATTTAATTAAAGGTGTAGGGACAAAAAATTCAATTTAATGACGAGTAAAAAATGTGAAAAATATTATTTTATTGCTGCTTTTAAACACTTCTAAATCTTGTTAAATGCGCAAAGTAAACTTTTTTCAAAGGATAATCTCTTTTATAAACGTTAAAATTCTGTCATTTATTTAATTAGAGCTAAAAAGATGAAGTAATAGAGGTATTTAAAGAGCGGTATAAAATTTGCACTCCAACATAAAGTTGTTTTAAAACTTCAGCATAAAATTAGTATGATTAGAAGAGCTAAATTAAAGAAATATTATTTAAATAGTTATGTTTCAAGTAATATATATAATCAGAGTCTGAAATTTTCCTTCCCGGAGGACCGTTATGGATTAACGTAATCGTATGTTAAAACGGAAAAAAATCAAAACGAATGCGTATATCAGAGATTTGCCAATATTTTAATTTTTGCTACATTTTAGGGAATGAATTTTCTATTATTAATCAAATCCCTTAAGAGAGATATTAAAAAATTAATTCTGCAACTTATGTAGTCAAAATAGACCCTAAGTACTACACAAACCCACAGATGTGGTATACATGCAAGGTATATAATGAAGTTATTTTTAGACAAAGGGCAATTAAAGGAATATAAAAAAATTTGAGGTAGTCCCTTCTAACGAAAATATCGCAGGTTATTAACGTAGGATTTACTTATCGTTGCTTACCTCTTTTGTATATATATATATATATATGTATGTGTTATGTATATATGTATCTATGTATGTGTTATGTATATATGTATCTATATATATATGTACGTATATATACTAGCTGTATATATACTAGCTGAAAACACGCGCCGCG
Source organism: Dolomedes plantarius (assembly GCA_907164885.2). NCBI lineage: Eukaryota > Metazoa > Arthropoda > Arachnida > Araneae > Dolomedidae > Dolomedes > Dolomedes plantarius. Next base: position 13,092,880 of record OU015490.1, read on the forward strand.
CTTGAAGGAATTTTTATGATCTTTCTCGTGATATAAATTTTATAACCCTCAATGTATTATTTTAAATGCAAACGTAAAAAAAGTTTAAAAAACAGCTTAAAAATTTAATTTTAAAAAATCTAAGAAGAATTTTTGAAAAATCTTTCTTAGTACACCCCTACACTATTAGAAGAATCGCCATGCAAAATTTCAGCCCTTTCGATCCAGCGGTTTGGTCTGTGCGTTGTATGTCAGTCAGTCAGTCAGTCAGTGAATGAATAGTCAGTTACGGAACTGTTTTATATTTATAGATATGTATGTGTTATGTATATATGTATCTATATATATGTGTACGCATATATATATATATATATATATATATATATATGTCTTAATTTTGACGTATCTTGATTGTTGGATTTTGATTTTCTATTTTTTCCTTTTTCTACTGAAGTTTAATTAACTCTTACCATTGTCAACAGATAGTGAAACTTCTGAAATTTTACCATCGCTACTCTCCCTTCGCGCGAAGTAACTGAGTATCCAAGTAGTCTTGTAGGGAGGAGAGACGTGACACCCTTGCTCGCTGTTTTGCGCGCTGTGCATAGCTTCTATATGTATTGTATTGTACCTCATTCAACTTGGATACTGTAAGGGCACATATCGTGCCAATTTTCTTTTTGAGTGTATCGGCGAGTTTCGAATGATAGACATGCTGACATTCTTCTGCGTAAGTAACTAATATTGCCTTAGCTAATTTTCACATATCAATAAATTCAGTTCTACAACAAGCTTGTGATTATTTGAAAGTTATCAAACTGTTAAGATTTTACATTCTTCGTGTTCAAAATACAGTCATAGAAAAAATCCGGCGACTTTCTGAGCTATCATTGAATCTTTTATCCAAAATTTGCTGTGTGGTTCAGTTATTTTCTTCCAGTAAGAATTCTGCTTGACTTTAAGTGATCTTAACTTGCACATTTGTAATTTTCTGTTTAACTGTTTACTGCTTGTTCGAGCGATAAACTGGGTTTGGCGCGCTGCCAAAATTACAACTCCCGAGAACGGATGGACAGACGGTTTTAGCGTCTGAAATTTTCCTTTCCGCAGGACCGTTAAGGATGAATGTAATCCTACGTTAAAACGGAAAAAAAATCAAAATGAATGCATATATTAGAGATTTTCCAATATTTTAAATTTTTACTACATTTTAGGGAATGAATTTTCTATTAACTTTCAAATCCCATAAGGCTTCTATGTACTAAGAAAAAAATCGTATTTCCCTTTTCCTCTTCTTGCAGACTCTTGTGGTCAGTCTCCAGTTGACAGTTCGAGAATTCCACCCCCCTTAGGATTGACATTTAGAGGGATTGTAATGGCTCTCTCTCTATAAGGGGGTTAAGCTCTGCCCCTAAATTTTTTATTTAAAATATATATTTGTCAACTATGTACAGGTACATAAATGCTGATAATCAAATAAAATTGGTATTGTCAGATAGCCTGAACTTTTGTGCAAAGCGTTACAGGATTCATTTTATAAATTTCGTCCACCGAAGGAATGTATAAGCGTTTAAAACACACTATACCAGATTTTTCCCCTAATAATTTAAAATTTAAAATATTAATTGCACTTTAAAAAAAACGAAAAATGTACACAAATGTAAAATTTCTTTTTCTATGACGGAGTACAATTAAAAAAAAATTGAATCCAAGTCGGCCATCCGTGGACAAATTTTCTCCATGGGCTAACATTGAGATGAGTGAATCCAATGGGGTTAGTGCACATCAGCCTTAACAATTTGGGCCGTCTCTGCTGGAAATTAAATATTTTTAAACATATGTACTTGTTTATTAACTCATGGCATGTATCGCAGAAAATGTTAGTTTAGGCACAGCAATTTTTGTCCCTGTAGAAAATTTCATGCCATGTATCCTTCCCTCCCGCTGCTGTTTGGAGAGGCTTTTTAAATCATGGAAATAATAGCTAAACGTAGCTTTAATTCTCGCAAATTTTAACTGCGTAACAACTTTTTAAATAGGAAAAATTCCTCTTCTAAATTAACTGCAAAAGTCGTCATTTTAAATTGCATGCTAGAGAAAGGTAAGTACTCAAAGAAAACTCACGTATATTGGTTGCTTAACACTTTAAAGAAAATAAGTGATGGAATTTAACAAATACGGAGTTACAAAAAGAAATTAAGAAAGGAAATGAAACGAAAGCGACAATCTAGAGTGCAATTTACCGCCCTTTTTTGTTCGCTCTGTGGTGTATCTCTGGATTCCTCATGGCAACCGCCATTAGAAAATTGAATTTTCTGTATTTTTGCAAATGAGAAATTTTCTACTGACGATTTTCGTTTAACGCCTCCCTTCTCGCTCCCATCAAAATCATGGGTTGGGACTTCGCCTTCTATTTCTCGTGCCCGTTATATTTCCAGTCTGGAGTGTTTAAAAGTAACTCACAAAAAGATTAAAATAATCCATTTCATTTACCCTGAAAAAAATTTATTTCTTATTTTACATACCAGATGGCAGCACCAGACTATTTACAATGCAATTGGGGATGGTTCTTTTTAAACTATATCTGGCAGATCAAGAAATAAATGGAATCCTCGGGAAAAAATAGGCACTTTTATTACCTTTTTTTAATTATGCGATAGTTAAGGGGTTAATATTAATGTTAATTAATTCCCGTGCTTATCTACTTTATCAGCAGCATGTTTTGCTTTAAGAAAGCTTATTAGCAAAAAGATTGTCCCGTTTAAAAATCCGCAAACAGGTCTATAAGCCCTCAATAAAATAACTTATTAATCGTTCCAAAAGGTGAAGAGCTAACAATTTTTTTATCCAAAAAAGGACATTTCACTTTAACAATTATCGGAAATAGTTCTCTTAACAATTTCCAAGAATTGAACAATATCTGCACGTGGCAAATGTGTAAGCGCCGGTTCACGTAGAATCCATCAGCGTTCAAGAATCCGTTGACGCTGATTGGATAAATGGGTGAATTATTGCTATATGATTGGTTAGAAAGTTTTACGCTGACACTGACGGATTCTATGTAAACAGGCCCTATCTCAAGGAAAAAATAAATCATAGTAAAAATTTCGTATTAGTTATCTCTAATAAAATGAATTTTGTGCATAAATCAAGCAAAAGTTGAATCACATAATCGCGTGATAATTTTTTTTTTTTTAATTTGCTGAAACATGTATATCCTCATTTAGTTATTTCAGGCATTAAAACGATTTATGATATTTAAAAAAATTAAGTTTACCTTATTTAATAAACCATACAATTTTATTTTTAAATATGTCTTTGCTTCTCTTCTATGATAAACGCTTAAGATATTTCGTTTTCAAAATGCTGCTGTATTTACTGTTTTGCTTCACGATGAAACGCGATAAATGCATTATTTACCAAGTTGGAAATCGATTCGCATTTTTTCCATTATTTTCATTGTGTTTTCATCCAGTTTTAAAACCACAACATCAGAATCAAGTGAACGCTGCCCAGCGCTTCAATATCTGCGGATGACACGTTATCTAGCAAAGCGAATACCGAAACAAAATGAATAATACATAAACCCTCCGCATTTGGCAAACATTACGGAAACATAAGAAACATTTGGCTGCTAGTTAAGAATTCTGATTTATCTACTTACTGAGAAACAACGAATAACGTCTCTCTCAGAGGTTTCTTTTTTCTTCCATCTGTTCAAGTTGCAGATGTTTTCTTTCAATAGATGGTTAAGTTTCCTCTCCGCTTCTCTTCTATCATTTAAATATCCTGCTAAAATATTCATATTCAATCGATTATAAGAGTTCGCATAACAAAGGAAAAGTATGGAGGATAAACTCTCTGCCCTCGTTATGCAAATTAAATGGTACGCGTTATAAAAGTTTCATGCTCCGAAAAAAAAAGATAAGAGTTTACGTAGTTTAGACACTATTGAATTAATTATACATGGTGCAAACGGAGAATGAGTAAAACAAAAAGTATTGGTCTGCAGAAATGAGCAAATATTAATTTTTCAAAGTTATTATTGGTTTTTATTACATCCTTATTCGGGCAAACTAATTTACAATAGTGGAGGGATTTTTTTTTAAATACTGATAAATTTAAAATAGCCTTCTTATCAATTTTAAATAGCCTATGTTATAAAATAATAGCAGTGCGAAGGTTTTCAATGAAATGTATGCAGCGGTTTAGCAAGGTTGTTTTTATGAAAATAATAAATCTTCAGTATATTCAGTATATAAATTTTCAGTATATTCAGTAAAAGTGTATTCTATTCTTATGTTTAGGGTCCGAGTTGTTATTTTTTCGTAATCTTTGTATATTTCGTCTAACAATATTTTTCTTTTGTGTTGATTGGATAACGGGGATTTCGGTGCATATCATATTTATGTTGTTAACGAAATGTATATTTTGTGTAAGAAATAATGTATGATACCGGCAATAAAAGTAATTTTTTCTACGAAGGTATCCATAAGGGGCTAAACTTTGTGAAGTCTATGTTTATTGTGCATTGCGTATTACAGTGGAAATTATAAAATGTCACGGAGTGTGGCAATATGGCAGAGTCTGCAGTTTTCTGGCATGGGGGTGTCCATGAATAAGCAAGGCTTAAGTTAAAAATATAAAGTTTATTCAGAACCTTAATAAACGTTAAAAATATTAAAAGCAATAAACATAGAACATTTGTATAACCAAAATAATCTCACACAGAGATTTCTAACACACGAATCTCACTAGCTCGTGAGTCCTACTATGTGTGCTACCAGGAGCACATTTGCTCTAACACGAGCGGTATTTATAAAAGCAAGTAAGATAACATTAACATATATTTGCATAGACTACACTGGAAAGGGAAATTAATAAACCATGTAAAAATTAAATGAAAAACACCATTTCTCAGATGTATGACGTCAAAGTTGCAGTAACGCCATTAGCTGTTAGGTAACAAGTGCTACGTCAGTCTAAAATGATACCGTTAATGTCGGAAAGTAATACAAACAAACAAAATCTTATAAACTGAAGTTCAGATACCCTTTTTGGGTTCATTTTCTTAACATAAAATATGAGGATTTGCCGGAAGCGCATTATTTCAAAATAAGGGCAATAGTTTCAATTAAAGTATCAGGTGATCAATAGTCCCACAAGTATAACTTTTCCGTTTATCGCATCAGTGTTATTTAGCCAACAAACATATTTTTTATCACTACATGCAACAATCGTCCATAACTGCATGACACTACGACTTGAAAAATATAATGTTTTTAAATATCCTATTCCTGACATCCTATTTCGTTAATTTAGTTATTAAAAATCATTATTAAAATAATTTATAACATTTTAAAATATAAATGTACATTATTATATAAACCAAACAAAAATTTCCCCAAAAAAGAGTTTTTCCCTTCTCATTTAAGAGAAACGATTGATATTTCATTTTGAAAATGATGCTGCATTTACTGCTTTGTTTACTGTGAAATGCGATAAATGCATTATTAACCAATTTGAAAATTGTTTCGCATTTCCCTTATTATTTTCAAACTTCCCTTATTGTGTCTTCAAACAGCTTCATAACCACAACATTATAATCAATGGAACGCTGCTAAGTGATTCTATATCTGCGGAGGACATTCCATCTAGCAAAGAGAATATCGGAACAAAAATAAAAATACCTAAAGCCTTCAAATTTGGCAAACACTGCGGAAACATGTTGTTTTTCTTTGCCAGTGCGGGGCATTTGTCAATGAAGACATTCGAACATGAACCACGAGAATCGTTGGTTGCTTTCAAGGTGGCACCGTATAACTGAACCAACAACACCCCCTGGTTCAACCTCAATTTTGACCGAACACCTTCAAAGGTGATTTCTGGGGATCCCATTGCGGAAACATAAGATTATTTAAGTTTCAACATGGTTTATATAAAACATTTCCATTTGATGTTGAAACGATTTATTTGAGCAACAGTCAGATAGGAAAATAATTACCCAAAAATTAGTTAAGTTGATTCATCAATACTCTCTAAGCATCTGGTAACAGGGTCTGTGGGTTCGAGACCTACTATTAACGTGGACGTTTGTAGCCATTTGGACTCGGATTTAAGCAGCATGTTCCGGTCTAATTAACTGTCGTGTAGCAAAAAATGTCCCCAGAGAACACCCAAAAACATGAGAAAAGGTTTGCCGTTGTTTAGAATAAAAATTATTTTAAATAATGTGTATAAAAATGGAGAAAAATAAAAGAATAACAGTCTTATTTCAAGTTAAAAAAAAAAACTTGAAAATTTATGAAACAAATTATTGTTTTAAACAAATACTATATATATATCGCTGGACTATTTAAAATCATAGCTATTTTAAAATGTGGAGATAATTCAATATCTAGCATTTAAAGAAACATTTTCAATTACCTGATTTTTGTAGCGGTTTTCCGTGCATCATACCAATGATTGGAATGAATTATTATAAACATAAAAAATTGGACTTGCATTGAAATCTCAATTTCACGCCATCTAGGGAACATGCTTTTACTTCAAACTATTTTTATGCATCATTTATATTACCTTTTTAAACATCTTTTTATCTCAAACTGTTCATACACATCTTTTTATATTCACTGTTTTAACATCTTAGTACCTAAAACTGACCATGTATATTATTTTGTATTAATTGTTTCAGCATCTTTTTACTTCAAACTGTTCATACATATTATATATTAACTGTTCATATATAAGTGTCTCTATATATAACCGCATGTATTACCTGTTTATAATTAATGGTAAATGGATATCCTTAGAAAATCAACAGAAATATTTCAACGTTTTATTCAATACAATTCATTTTCTGTTACTCAGTAAAATAAATTATTCCCGTGACCACACATTTAAGATAATTTTAAATAAATATCTTTCCATTAATAATATTATGTTGCTAAACATGAAATAAGAAATTTACTTGGTATAAAATATTTACTCGTAAAATTCCGCATCAAATTACGATAATATGCAACATCCCCTCCTCTTATGACAATGTATTTGAACATTTATTTAAAAATTTTCTTCCATATCATCAGTTAAATGATTTTCTGATGGTTTTTAAATTTAAATGACACTGAGTATTGGAAGCAGCTTGAACATCAGAAGTCTTTTAAATAGAAGCGAATGAAAAGTTTATTCTGAATACATCTTTATAAATATCTTGTATGCACTTTTATACATAAAAATAAATTCACTCTTGACTATGCATCCACTTTACAACAATTTAAAATTTAATTTTATCCTTTTACTATTGAGAGGATTTTTTCTTGTAAGTATATAATAACTAGATTTTAGTAAAAACAGCAATCACTTGGAAGCTAACTTGTGTTTTACTTGTTTATTTTCCTTTATATAAAGGCAGATGTTATTTACCTGGAAAGGTTGAAAATATTTTATTTTTGAACAAATCCTACATGTTTCGAAGCAGCCGATCTCACTAAAAGCAAGAGTCAGCATTAAGCAAAGAAATACTGATATAACGGCTGGTTCAATATTAATGGAACGGAAGTGTAATCGCTTAGTACTCGTAAAACTCTGATATAGAGAATAAGTTTTTGCAAACTTACAACAGCAACAATTACCACTAGGAGGGGAAATTTGTGGCAGTGAAAAAGTATAAGTAAATTACATAATATGTTGGGGGAAGAATGATAGATATATTATGGGGTGTGGTTAGTACATTGCAAGAATTAAATTTGAATCCGTTGTGACCTTAACGATTGAAAACAACTCTGATTTGAAATGACAGTTTAATTTATTGATTAAACACATATAATATTATACAATACACTTCTACTATATATGCCATAATTCATCTACTCATATCACTTACAAATTCATTATTCTACTATGTTAATTATAATTAAGATGTTATTTACCTGTAAAAAAAATAATTACTCTTTTAAGTATGTAATTTTCTGATGAGAGGGAAATTTGTGGCAGTGAAAAAGTATAAGTAAATTACATAATATGTTGGGGGGGGTAAGAATCATAGTATAAGAAGAATATATAAGAATCATAGAATCAACACATACATTTAACTCATTCAATTATTATAACATCACCTTATATCACCTTATATAGGGATTGTAATGGCTCTCTCTCTGTAGGAGGGTTAAGCGGTGCCCCCAAATTTTTTATTTAAAATATATTTTTGTCAACTATTTACATGTACATAAATGCTGATAATCCAATAAAATTGGTATTGTCAGATAGCCTGAAAAGTATAAGTATAATAAAAAGTATAAGTAAATTTCATAATATGTTTAATCCTACATCTCTTACATCCGGCGTCATCATCGCTTCATGGCGGAATTCCGTTTCATCAACTGCTTCTTCAACAATTGCCGGTAATTGGCTTCAATGTCCTTATTATTATCTTTCGTCAGATAATACTCTCATCGGATAATCATTTTTTGTATGTCGTAGATAATTATCTACGGCACTCAACACATACATTTAACTCATTCAATTATTATAACATCACCTTATATAAATATCACTCATATTAACCTGGCTCAATTTACTGAAATAATAATTCCACTCATTTATATATGTTAATTCACCCGCGCCCTACCAGTTTAATTCTTATTATCAACCATTCTTAATTGGGTGAAGCAGTGATTATGCACATAATTGTGAGGGAAGGGGGAAGTACAGTACCTTCGTTGCTGATGCGATATTGTAGTAGACTTGGCCCTTCGTCTGGGAATGGCATTTTCTTGAGGCACTAGGATTGTTCATATAAACATTCACTGGTATTGTTCATAGACGAAATCATTAGTTCGGTGTCGAACAAATACTCTTCGGCTGGCGGGTCATACTAGATCGGAAACATCTCTTGAATCCGGCGTCATCATCGCTTCATGGCGGAATTCCGTTTCATCAACTGCTTCTTCAACAATTGCCGATAATTGGCTTCAATGTCCTAATTATTATCTTTCGTCAAATGCCCGCCTTATACTCTCATCAGTATACATGGGTTTAGCATTACTTTCAAACCATAATGCTGCCTCTCATCTATCAGCTCACTTCTCCTCATATGAGTCTATATCTATCGGTACTCGACGTGTTTATCTAATCAACCTCTTCGTCTATCAGCCAACAAAACTTGTTGCTTATCTCTATGAATTCTGTTATTTCATCTCCATATCTTTCTCATTCTAACTCTCTGGCACCTCCTCCAATGCTTTCCTATTGGCTATATTGTCTCCTCACTTTTGTCACCTGATTGGCTTGCTGTTTATCCTTAATATTTACTCCGTCCATTGGGCTTCGTGGGCGTATCTCTCGACGTGACCCTACACTCATCGTTCCACGGACCTGGACTCTTTTACAACCTGGCCCAGGGCTAAAGGCTTTTGCGTGTTAGCCCCCTCCACCCCTTTATTACGACCACAACTTCTTTTTTTACCTTTTCTTCTTGCTCTCTACTCAAACCTCCCTTTTTCATATTTATTTCATGTACATCTATATGTAAGTGCCTCTCCCTTCTTTATCTCCTTCTGTTATATTTATAGCCCTCTTTACAATTGGCGCTTCTTAGCCTTCCTACATTTTACTCTCGTTTCCTCCAATTAGTTTATTATTTGCACTTCCTTCTTCCAATATCTAACTCCACGGGCACAATGTCGTTGTACTCTATGATAAAATTCTTTGGTTGTTTTATAATGGCATCTTTATTGGGAAGAAAACTCTTATATAGAGCTCTCTTATATAGACAAAATCTTATATGTAAGATTCTCTAATTCAAAACATCAATAATCCCCACTAGAACGCGAAATTGAGAAAACAGCGATATCAGCAAAATTTCGCCATGGATAGCAGCGATCGTAATCAATGGTTTGGTTTGGCGCACTATGGTCAATTTTTGCTACTCGAGGGCTAATTAGACCGGGACATACTGTTTAAAGTCGATTCCAAACGGCTACAAACGTCCATGCCTACAGTGGTACTCGAACCCACAGACTCTAGTGGAAATGGCAGTGTCTTAGCCATTTGATTATCGTCTGGCCGTACTCAAAGGCTTTCGGTGGTTAAGACCGTCATGGTAATTTTTTTATATACAAGGACCATTTAAACCGAGATCTACAGTTCAAAACGAATTTGAATGGCTACAGACATCAATACAAACGGCTGGCCTTGGAGAAACCCTAGTGTACTGCCCTCTATTGCTTTGGAATGTTAAAAAAAGTTAATTTATTATTTCTTCACTTTTATTAAATTTTTATTTATTTATCTATTTTATTTTATTGAAACAAGGAGATCAAAGTACATTATATAGTCTCCTTACACAATTTAATTCACTATTGCGCTCTATATTATTCATTAGCATTAACGTCACTTTTGTGAGCAGCAATGATGTGGGACTTTTGTGGAAATAGAGACAGTACCTTTACTGATGATCGTTGAATAGTACTTGGTTGTGGACATAGGGCACGGGATTCCTCGCTCACTGTAGATCTGGACATTTGGGCATTGGCCGCAAGGCTTCCACACTTAATTCTTGTTGTGGACACTCAGTCGCAGGGCTCATCGATCATCAGAGGATTTGGGCGTCGGGAACTGGAAGCGAGGCTCATCAGCCTACTTTCATCATAGGCGTTGGGAACTGGATGCATGGTTCATCAGTCTTTCAGCATCATGGACGTTCGGAACTGGAGGCAGGGCTCATCAATCGTCTGCAAACTCATACATAAAGGCTATAACTCGGCCTCGGCCAATGATATATACTTCGTGCAGTCGATTTTGCTTCATCTACCATTCATTCATGGTGACTCTCTCCTTACTGACTAACAATCTTGAACTGTCTGTGTAAAAACTATTCTTAGACTCTCTTCTTCAACTTTTTTCTCCACATATCCTCTCTCCTTTATTACATTCTAGTTACGCCTCTTCGAATCTCTCATTGGTTATATTATCCCTAACTCATTTTGTTCATTGGTTTGTGGTTTCTTGCTATATTCGTTTCAACCAATGACCGGCGGCGGCGTTACTTTCCCAATTCTCCTCTTTCTGGCTCCTTTTCACAAGCACCCCCTTTCTGGGTCCTCTCCTTGATCCCTCCTTGTTTTACTGCCATCATAAATTTTCACTCTCCGTCTTCTTGTACTTTTGCACATGCCTTTTATTATCATCCCCCTTTTCAACTTGTCTCTTGCCTTCTCTAATCTCTGTTTCGATCTCCCTTTACTTAATCCTTCTGAAACTGGCTTCTTGCAACCTCTATTGAATTATTGGCATGTCCCCATGACAACAGGGTAAATTTCAACATGTGTGGACGTTAGATTACAGAGCAAGGCTATTATCTCGAAACTTCATAAATAAATCATCACAATAGAAAATATTTTGATTTTGTTGAAAAACCAATATATGTTACACAGTAAATTGATGAAAAAAGCACACATTTAAAAAGATATCATTCTTAACAGTTATACCATCTACACTAAAATTTGTTCACACATTGAAAGAAATCTTGCATAGTATTTACAGACTGCAAACTGTTACCTAATGAAGTAAGGGAAAATCAATACTTTAACAATTCTCAGAACAGAAACTACAGTGTCATATTTTTTAAAAAAATGTTAAAAAAAAATCAAAACATATTTTTAACTAGGAAAATTAGGGAAAACATTCTAAAAATTAGATATAATGTTAAAATGAGCAATTAGAAAAGTCATTATAATATGATAAGCAGCATTCACGTGAATGAAGAACAATTATATTTTAATTAATATTCTTTGCAAATTGATCAAATAGCAGATCTAAATTTTATTTATAAAAAATTACTTTCTCTGACACAGTTCTGTTATGACAAGTCAGATGTAAATTTAAGCAATGAAAATCTGAATTTCTAGTACCATCCTTTGAAACTTAACAGGGAACCTATGCAAGAACTTAATGTAGACCAGTAATTAAAATTAAATAAGTTATTGACAGCCATTCATCATTTGATGATATTGCTATCCAGCCACTAGTTTCTCGATCATTTCAAAAAAGAACGCAACACTTAGAATGTAAGCGGTTTTTTTCATTTTATCCAAGAAAATAGGAAGTTTTAATTTGTCCTAATTAAGTGTTTTGAAAGAGATATTCAAAGACAGGTAATAAATGATTTAATGATCAGTGAGGTTAAATAAAAAAAGAAATTTCAATTATTTCCATAATTTCTTAGTGGGAAAAGAATTTTTCGGTTCAAGAAATCTCCCACTACTTCAATTTAAATCCATTTAAAAGGATGCATTAAAAGAGTTTTTTTATAAGCCTTATCTAATACAGCAAGATTGAATCACCGTAAAATATTCTATACAACCTATAAAACTGAATATCACATTGGTGAGAAGAAAGTGAACACAGGAAGTTTGGTACGTTTTAGAAAAAGGCCGCTATCATTTTCGTCGGAATAGATTGGAATCTGCAATAACGGCCGCAATCATATATATAACATAGCTCATACAGAGGTTATTCACACATTTTTTAGACGATGTATATTGTATTCACAAAACTAAATTACATAAAATTCTTGTGTTTTAAATGTTCTATTTGACATCCCTTATTCTGAACTATCTTTCGACACCGCAATTTCCAGGATAATAATGCCTTTTGAAGTGTCAGAAGAGGTATTCTATCCCATTCCCCCTGAACAGCTTTCCAGAGTCATGTAAGGGTTTTGGGACGACGTTTGGATAATGCAGATTTTAAAAGTCCGAAAGCACAAAAATCCATAGGTGATACATCGGGATATTTAGTAAGGATATCAGTGAAGGGTATGGCCTTGATACCAGTTTTTTGTTCCATTTCTTTTAGGAAATTTACAGTGGATTTTGATGTGTGACTGCTAGCTTTGTCCTGATGGAGTCTCACAGATTGATGGCACTGTGGTTAAAGCGATGGTATTTCATTCTGAAAAATTGGCGATAAAATATATTCCTGATAGTATTTGGAGTTAATCTTGACATTTTTTTCCACTCTTTTTATTTTTAACTTGCCATTATAAGAAAAACTAGCAACAATCATGAATCCCTCAGAAAAACTTTCTTTCGAATCTTTGAACCATGTACTTAAATTTTTTTCTCCCCTTTTATGATAATAAATGGCTCTTTTTTTGTTCCAATCATTTAAATACACCCATGATTCATCTATTGTGGCAATTGTTTTCCATTTTTCTTTGGATAAGTGTTTCTCATATCGAATTCTGCAGCGTGTCCTGCGTTCAGCGATATAATTTGGAAGAAGACGATGCACATTGCGTTTTTTCGCTTTCTTAAGATTTAAATCAACGTTTATCATTTTGTTTACAGTGGACACCGAGGATTCTAATGATTTTGCAACTGTCCTTTGACTATGGGGATTTTTTTTTAACATTAAACAACGTACCTTTGCAATAGTGGAAGATGTCTTTTTTTTCTTTCGATACTTGTTTGGAATTTTTGTCCCACTTGAGGCTCCAATTTGACGCTTCCTTTCTTGTTGACGATATTACCTATCGACGCTTTAGATATTACAAAACCATGACTCTCACATCGTTTTTGGATAACGGAGTATGCATATTTCTCTTTGGAAAGAGCATAAATGTAGCCTTCGAACCACTGCTTTGTTAAAAACGCCATTTTGAATAAAAACAAAACTTTCAACTTTTAAAAACATAGTACAATTGCAATTATTTATTTTGCAGCAAATGATTTTTTATTACCGCTTACCAAAATCGTCTAAAAAATGTGCGAACAGCCTCTGTATTCACAAACTGTAAGCGCAAAAGTTCAGCGGTAGAATTATTTGACTGTTATCCGCCTATTACACAAATAATTTTCCTTAGCAGAACCTGACTCGACTTTGACAAAAAAGCACTCTCAATTTGATTTCTGTTATCCCGTCATTTCCACGTGAAGAGAAAGTAGGATCTATAACAGGAAAAAATAAATTGTACTACCATAATAGAATCAACCAAAAGAGAGTGATGAGACACTGATTAGGTCATGAGCCGAATAGGTGTCTGCCATGGTGAATGAGTTGGTATGTGACTTCTGTGAATCAGAAAATTCGGTCTTATACTATGAGATTTTGACCCATCGATGGCAAACATGTCGCTGGTTAGATATTCATCTGGATCTACGGCTCAACTTTTATCTTTTTCAAAAAAAATTCCTAAGGGAGGCAGTCCGAAGGGATCTTTTTGAGCACGCCATTTCACGGAAGTCCCTCAAGTTGGGCTGCGCTTCGTGACATTCTTCTGATTTGAGTCACGGGATACGTGGCTCAAGGTTACGACTTTGATTATTTCCTATATAGTTATTGTAACGATACCCAAAAATTTCGTTTTCTTCCTTTCGTTTCTGTTGTCTGGCTTCTTGATTTCATGTCATTCACGCTAATTGCGCATCTTTGATCCGCTTAAAGTTCTCAGTCTCTGGAGCAACCATTCGTTTGGCCAATAATTCTAAATTCTTTTGTTCCAAATTCATGTTCCTTGTCTGCTGACCTGAATGGTTCCCTTGTGGCATCTAAGAGGGGCCTTGAGGTGGGGTTGACGGGGTGCTTGCTTGGGGTAAATCATGTTGAGTTGCTGTCTGTGGTGGTGTACGTTGAGAATTTGGGCCCCATCTGGTGCAATGGAGCCTCATAAATGCTCTCACGTGGGAACCTATCACCTTTACTCCATTTTGGCATTTCCAGTAGCTGTGGGGAGGGGGGGGGGTGTTCGAGGTTCTTTCTCAGGCTAGTTCTTTTAGAGTTGCTGTCTGCTGAGGTCTACGTTGCGAAGTCGGGTCACATCCGGTATAATGGAACCCTGTAGGTGTCCCCTCACATGGGAACCTATAACTTGCAACTATTTCGGTTGCAAAATGGGAGCTCTCTAACGAAGATATAGGAATGGTTTATAAAATTTGAGTAGGCTATTTCATTTCTTGTTCAAGGATCCAACTATAAACCAGTTGAACTCAGCGAGAACAAAACTATTGTTGTGCATTAAATAATTCTAAATGGGAAAGAGTGTTTTTATGAAACGAAACAACGTAGGGAAGAAAAATAACTTTAAAGTGGAATTTAAAATTTTACATCGCATGATAATTTTATCTGAAAAGTATATAAAATTCCATGAACTGTTTTAAAATAATTCAATTAAATGCATTAAATGTTTCTTTTAATTCCAAGAACTAAAGAGAAATATTAAAAATTCATTTCTTAGGGGTAATTTGAATAAAATTGTGATAAAACTATCAGTTTTCTACATAGCAGATAATATATTTTTCACATATTTTTGGGGTGTAAGTATGTCACAGTGTTAAACACAGTGTAGAACTTACAGAATTAATAGCATACCTCTGAACGATAGTAAATTGTGGACAGAATAATAACAAGACTATGATCTCAAAAGAATTATGTCAAGGAAAATGCAAAGGAAATCATGAAAGCTTCTTTTGATTTATTGGGAAAAACATTCCCCCATAAAAAGGATAAACAGTCTAGTAGCGAATTAAATTTTTTGCCATTTTTATTTGCACTGCAAAAAAAAAATATGTCCACTTTACTCTAAAAAAATAGTTAAATTATCTTAAATAATACGACTCATTTAATAAATATCGCTCATAGTGTTACGATAATACCCCGAAATTAAATCTCGAGGTATTTTCGTAACACTGCGCTTAATCGGGTCACCCAGTGATAGAGGTCTAATTAAAATGAGTGCTAAAAGCAATTTTAAAACGGCAAGTTTCACTATCCACGTGATTTTTGTAAATAGGGGCATTTAAATACCTTCCATTGTACATTCTTAAAGAAACTAATTTATTTGCATTTTCTGTGAATTCAATTGAAAGAAATTAAATAAAAGACTTTAGTAATATATTTCTCCCCAATAGAGCTCCTTGAATTGAAGAATCTGTCTTTGATTTCCGAATAATACCTTACAATCTGCGCAAGTACTATTAAGTGCAAACTTTTCCCCTTTCAAACACAAATTCAAACCGAATTTTTCCCATAAAAAAATCTTTTACAACGTGAACAACGAAGCTGTGTTGAACTTCTTTTTATCTGCAGAATAGTTACTCTAGATTTCGAAAAATAGTTTCAACATCCACATTTCAAATAATGAGACCAGCATTTGAATTTTACTTACCCCTGCCTTCTGAATGTTAGAAAACATTTTCCACTTGTTAGTCAAGACGTGGGATAGAACTTTTGTGATTTGAGAGCGAACTCTGAAAGAGTCATATTTGCATGAAAGAAACTTTTGAATACTGCTTCTGTTCAATATGCTTTGGCAAAGTGTTGGTTTTCCTTCTTTTGAAACCACAAAATATTGAATGTTTATCTAAAAATGAATAGCATTTCACATCGTGAACTCAAGCCATACACACGCAAGTCTGAAGTTGTAATAAAAATTAAAAACTTCGACTCAACAAGGATGGTATGGATATTCTATAAAATTCCTATTTATAAGCTTTTTAACTGTTAATCGATAAAATATTAATCGATATTATACCATCGATATCAATTTGGTTTTATCAACACAGCAAAAGTGCGATATAATAGAGTTATGCAAGAAAATGTACACGTAAATTGAGTATACACAAAATAAAAAAAATTTTTCTAAAATCACGTGGTTTACGTAAATATAAAAGCCTGTTAGGCTTTATGTTGCTTCAGTCTGAAAGAGTTCAAAGAGCTCCCCTGTTTCAGGATGTAATGTTTCTGGGTAGCTGGTTTACTTGTTTTCTGTATCCCACTTTCGTAACTTAAAACATACTTTCATTTTACTTCCATTTTTTTGTAATATGCCCAAAACGCATCTAATTTTTATATTGCAGTTCTAACAAGCTATCATTTGGCGAATTTTGAGACTGTAAGTTTTTGCAAATGCCCTAAGAAAACTTGACATCTATTTATTATCTCTCTCTATCTATACTTATATATAGTTCCGTGACTGACTAACTGACTAACATATAACGCACAGACAAAACCGCTAGACCTAAAGGGCTGAAATTTTGTATGGCAGTTTTTCTTATAGTGTAGTGTAGCGTCACGACAAGTAGGTAAGGCGATTCTCTCTGAGGCGTTGCTAAAAATTACTACCATGGGATCCATAACAAAGAAAGACAGAGTTCTAATTAACAAACGAAGGCCAATTTTTTTAAAACAAAAACTCAACAATTTATTAACAAAAAATTAACATTTAAACAGTGCAACATCTTCAATAAAAATCCCGTGCAGATTCACAACGTACGGAGCCTAAAACACACATCCGCACAGGCCGCGTTCTCAAGCGTCTCTCCCTCCCAGCGAGGAGGTCGGCAAGCGTTGGTGTCAGTCTCTTCGCAGACGCCGAACTTTATTACATTGCAGAAACGTTAGGAAGACAGCTTTACTGGCTGCGTCTGTGGGAAAAACGGTTTTTAATTCCCCCACGTGTTCCGAACTGGTGGAACCGAGCAACACATTCCTTGAAAAATACGCAGCTGTGTTTCAAGCTCTTGTGGGGTCTCGCGAAAAAATAAGACCATATTTCCAGTACGCTACAGTAGGGATGAACTAAGAAAGATTTCTGAAAAATTCTTCTTAGATTATTTTTAAAAATTAAATTTTTAACCTGTTATTGAAACATTTTAAGTTTGCATTTAAAATAATAATTTGAGGCTTAAATTTTATATCACGAGAAAGATCATAAAAGTTCCTTTAAAATGAAACCTTTTTTCGAATCTTTACCTCCATTTTCGGATTTTTGGCGAATTTTTAAAGATTAATTTTTAGAATTTAATTAATTAAATGCTGATCACGAGATTTCTTTTCTTTTAGTGATTCTTTAAATTAAATATGTGTCACGTGCATAACAAAGAAATAATATGACGAAAAATATTAAAATACAGAAAAAGATAAAGTTGAACCACTAGATTAATTGAAATGGAAGTTTTTTTTAAGAATTTAATTATTTTCGTGCAATTTCCCCTCAAAGTATGCATTACCATGACGATAAATAAGTCTCAAGGTGAAACTTTAAAATACGCTGGCGTAGATTTAAGAGAAAATTATTTCTCCCATGGTCAGTTTTACGTAGCTGGTAATATTAGAATTGAAGCAACAAAAAAATTGAAGAAACCCCATTGACGAAACAAAAAAATATTATTTTAATGAAAATCCTCTAAAGAGCAATTTCATTTTTATTCATTGTAATTATCCAAAAATGTACTCCGTAGCGAAGCAAGGGTATTCAGTTAGTTTATTCAATAAAATATAAAGGTCTCTGAAAAAAAAAAGATGAAATGAGGAACGATAACTAATCCGAATAACCGCTTAAATCCTATTTAACGGGAAACTTCTTCATTAAATCTAGTGAGAAAATGTGGTCATTTAGAATTTCATCGCAAGTATTAGTCGGATTAAAGATAAATCCTTTGTTTAACAGCAAAACACCAGAATTTTCTGAAAAATGATGCAAGGTCTCGTTTTATGGGCTTCTAACCCGAGATATGAAAAAAATAATTTTCTTTTTCCTCTCTTTTCTTTTGTAAAATATTTAATATTCTTGAAAGATTGGATGTGTAAAAAAAATTCCCCTATAGATTATTTTAGCTCATAAATGCCACTTTGCAAATGGTAATTATGATTCTTCAGTTATGAACAATTCCATAATACTGAAATATTAATTTCATTTATCTCAGAATTAACTTTAAGAACAATATCTAAATTAGCTTGAGTTCTTCTTAAAGAATAAATATATACAGTGTGAATATACAGTACAAAAATAGATTACGTTATAAAAAGTAAATGATTTTTAACTACGCATTTTGACGTTGCGGACCGTAGATTGGACTTTTAAGCATTAGTTTTTCAACACTCAGCCAAGTTGTTTCGAGGGTACCTATTAGCTTCCTCTATTACGGAGTTAGCCAATTGCATTTCAAGTAAAAAAAAATCATTTAAGTAAGATTGTTTCAAAAAGTTTTCAAATAGGGTGTGGAAATGTAGCTGTTTTGAACTTTTATAGAAAGTTCCTAATAACATTCGGGCTATGGGCACATGTAAAAATACCAACATGACAATAATTTTGGAAAGAAAGAATATTTTTATCCTTGCCTTGCTTTAGAGATGTTAGGCGTAAATACTTCAATAAGCGATGATACTTATTGTAATAAAAAATAAGCTGAACTAATTCCTAAATACCCTTACATGCTCTCTATAAATGTTCTCTGAAGTAAGGGCGTTTATTCAATTTTTCATAAAGTCCAAGTAAATGTACTCCCCATGATCAGTTTCAACACGTTCAGAGAAAAAGTAGGAAATTAAACTATATAATCATAAATCTAACGAAGTTAACTAGACAACTGTAGTGCAGTTGTTATTGTTAAATATATAACAGTTCGAACTAATACTTCCCTTTCTAAACTGTATATGTTCCTCACAGAGCTTTTTAAAGGTCAGAAGGGAGTCTTTCAACAAGTCAGTTCACAAACTAAAACCATAATTAAGCTATACTAATCCCTAAATACCCTGCACTGTTACATGTCACGTGGAAATGATCCCTCAAGTAAAGCTTCTGAAATAAATACTTATGAAGTCAAAGCAAATTTATTTTCTTTTATTACTTTCAACTGGCTCGGAAAAGGGAGCATTGCAATTATACTGAATATTTAATATCTAATAAAATGTTCAATATTCGGCTTTCATGTAATAATTATATGTAAATATAGCAGTCCGATTAGAGAAGTCATATTACATTTTCTTTGTTCCTTTAAGTGCCTTCATGATTACAGGCGGGAGTTTTAACTAATGAGATACATTTTGGAAGCATAACTAAGCTAGCTAAATTCCTAAATACCCTTTATCCAAGTCCTTTAGAAATATTTTCTGGAATAAGAGTGTATAAATTAGTATTTTGGGTCTGAAAAGAACTTACATTCTTACTTTCAACGTGTTCAGGAAAGGAAGAATGCAACTGGGATGGACATTCACAAAATTAAAGAGATAAATCCTGTTATCCGAAACCCAAGCAAATAAATGAAATGTAACTTACGTCCTAAATTTTTGATGCATAGATTTTATTATCCGAATACATATGTGGCTATAAAATCATGATTTCGGGAGCACAAGAAACCTTAGAAAAAATATGGTTTATTTTCTAGTAAATATGAGTTTCTCTCGGGAATGCCTCATGGAAAGTTTTTCACGCGCATTTATATTCAGTGTAGGCTAAACAAACTAACAGGATATATCATTGGTCTGTAGTTGCAGTTTAACTGATTGGTCCTTGACTTTATGCTAATAATTTTAACTGTATACTAGATAGTGTTGGATATTATATAGAAATAAATGTTCATATATCCTCAGGAGAAAATTTGAGTTTTGCAACAGTTTTGGTTGGCTGAGATGCTACGGTCGATTACTACATAAGGGTTAATTAGACCGAGACATACTGCTTAAAGCCGATTCCGAACGGCTACAAACGTCCATGGTAACAGTGGGACTCGAATTTACAGACTCTGTTACCAAATGCCAGCGTCTTAGGCATTCGAACATCACCCTGAAAACAACAGTTTTGAGTTTTGAACGTCAAACATTTGGATTACAAGAGAAGTTAAAGAATAATCGAAAGGAGTAACAACTTTCATCCAGTAAACAAAGGGAGGCAAGTGAACAGAAAAATTTGGTACGATTCCAGAAAAAGTAAAAAAAGAAGTTCCGAGCTTCCACAAGGAAATGTAAAGTCAAAATCAGCTGACAATAAGAGAAAAATTAGTATATGTCTATTATTAACATAGAATGACCGGCGCGGAATATCTTAACCCTTCTAATTACATGGGGTCACCAGTGACCCCATTGTGTATTTGTCAAACAGCTGTAATTGCTGTATGATTTCTAAAATTCTGAAAATTTTTAACTTTTCTCATTTGGACCCTAACATCCCATACATACATAAAAATTTCATTATGCTCAAAAATTTTAATTAATTTTGCCAATTTATACACTGAGTACCATTGGGGTCACATGTGACCCCACAAAAAATTTAGTATGAATTTCAAAAACAACCAAATTTATTTAGAGTAGTATTATAATTGAGGGATATTTATAAAAGATTTCTGGTTCTGTCTATAGACGGCAGCACTAATCAGGTAAAAACAATTTCAATCAATATAGAACATTTTATAGCATGGTCAGTTAGAAGTGTTTTTAATTGACACGCATGAAGCAGAAATTTCAAACTGAAGAAGAAATTTCAAGAATTATGAATGAAAAAAAGCGATTCTGAATTATCGGCTGATGAATTAGACACCAACGAAATTTCAGATGATGATGGAGGGTCGATTTTGTTGAATATATTGACGATGACAATGATCTCTTAGATGACTCATTATCAAACACAAAAGAACCTGATGTTGCTGAAAAGAATAGCTTTGTGTAAGTAAAAAAATTCTTTTGTATAATTATATAATTCTAGTAAAATATTTCAAATAAAATGTATCTAAAAATATATAAAAAGTATCTAAAATTTAAAAAATCTATATTCTTTACCACATTGTTGAGAACTTTGTAGAAAATATATTTCTTACAATTTTTTGTATCCTAACTGACTAAGAAATCTTAGATTTAAAAATATATTTTTATTTATAGGTCAAGAAATGAAAATGAAATATGGTATGAAACTCCACAAAGAGACACACAAGGTAGACAAATATGTCGGAATGTGATGAAAACTCCACCAGGGCCTACACGTTTCACGGTAAGAAATGTAGACACTATACAATCAACTTTTGAACTCTTCATAAAAGCAAATATCGTTGAAATTCTGAAATGGACGAATAAAGAAGGAAAAATAGTATATGGGAATAGCTGGGCTAACATAGATAAAGAAGAAATCTTGTGCTTTTTTGGACTGCTTATACTTGCTGGAGTGTATAAAGCACATAATGAACCAATAACGAACCTTTGGATTGAAAATGATGGTCGCCCAATTTTCAATAAATCTATGGCTAGGAATAGATTTACAGATATATTCCGTTGCATTCGATTTGATGATGCTGAGAATAGGCACAAAAATCGATCTGATGATAAGCTGTCACCAATCAGAAATATATTTGAGCTTTGGACAGTCACATTACAAGATGCTTAAATTCCTCATGAGAATATCATCGTCGATGAACAACTGGTTACCTTTAAGGGCAAATGCCCATTTAGACAGTATATTCCGTCAAAACCAGGAAAATATGGAATAAAGCTGTTGGCTGCTTGTGACAGTAAAAGTTCTTATGTATGCAATATTCAGGTATACACAGGAAAAATGGCAAAATATGCCTAGAGAAGTTAATCAAGGAAAGAGAGTAGTTATGGATATGGTAAAACGAATGGAGAATAGTGGAAGAAATACCACAGCAGACAACTTTTTTATTAGCTTAAATCTAGCAAAACAGCTACAGAATAAAAATTTTACACTTTAAGGTACGATAAGAAAAAATCGACCCGAATTAACTCAGGAGTTCGTCACATGCAAAGGCAGACAGGTCAACTCTTCAATATTTGGATTTCAAAAGCCAGTGACAATTCTATACTATTGTCCAAAGAAAGGAAAAGTTATAACTCTTGAGCACATTGCATTTTTCTCCCGACATTGAGCATACACAGGCAGCGAAACCAGCTATGATTCAAGATTATAATAACACAAAATCAGGAGTTGATACGATGGGTCAGCTAGTGCGAACATATACAATAAAGCTAATGACGAGAAGAGGGACAGTGTTCATCTTTTACAATATGTATTGAATGACTTTATTATTTGGTTATACCTTAACCCAAAGTTGGAAAAAAACAAATTATAAGAGAGGAGTGTTTCTTTTGGAATTAGGCAAGTCTTTAGTTGAAAGGCAACTGCAGAAGCAGGTACCTGTTACAAAGACACTTGAAGGGAAAAAAGGGGGTAGATTTTATATTGTGAACGTTTGGTGAACCGAAAATATAGTGAGAAGTGCAGTGAATGTTCAATATTTGTGTGTAAGCAACATTCAAAAACTTTATGTCCAAATTGTTCATGATGCATATTTCAATATACTCTCAACTAATTGTGCCTAATTAAAATTTTTATAGGTTCAATATATTGATAAATGCATAAAATGTGTCTGTTAATTAATAAATTTATTGTAAATAATATGTTTTTCATAAATTATAAGCATTAGAATTTTAAAAAAAACTAATGGGGTCACTGGTGACCCCAATGGTACTCAGTGTTACAAAACAAAGTTGGTAGTAGAAGTGTTAACTAGTGTAGGAAAGCAGGTTTCCGTCAAGGTATAAAAGTCGTCCAGTTAGTAAACGGACTCAATACATACATGTCTGAAAGACCATTTTGTAGGGAATTCATTCAAAGGATCGATTTTAGCGGCAATTTATAAAAAAGATTGATAATCTTGGTTTCAAGCTTACTGGATATTGTCCGTCGAACGGGGCAGACCAACGCAGTCTGATGAATTAAGATTTTTCTTAGAATAGAATATCGTTTATAGATGATTCGTTTGAAACAAGTACTTTTTCCTGTACGTGAAAATGGTATTGCAAAATTTGGTGAATCGAAAATGGTAATGGAAATTTCAACTATTTTAATATCATTGTTGGAATTTAAAGTTAAAATTATTCAGGATACTCACATTATATAGACAGATTTTTCCGTTTTTCAATATTTGAAAGATTGGCACTAGACTGTAACTATCCACGTTAACAAGAGGCTAATATGTTTCTTTTTTTAAGACAAAATACTTAAAGAATTCATTATTATGCTAAACTAAAGAAACAAATATACTTCTAAAAGTACTTTGAATAGAGTAAATTGGTTTTCTACCGAAAAAATGCAAATTCTAACTATTTTTAGCGAATAAAATATAGTAACTTAAGCTTTAATGCTACAACTTTATGAATAATGTCAAAAAATATTTACTTGCAAAATAAAATAAAAACATTTAAAAATACTATAGCTCTGAATTTGAAATTAGGAAATGTAAATTATTCCTTCCTTTTCTTCAAAGCACTTCCTTTTAAATGCTTTTCAGAATCATTTTTTCAATTTTTTTTATTTATTCCTTTTCATATTTTCATTACATTCAATTACCTTCTTACGTTAAACAGTTAAATTGTGAATTGTTATCTCTACAACTTCAAACTTATTTCTCTTATGAGAAAAGGGAATCATTTGCAATGAGTTTCAATGATCACAAAATAATTGACATTTTTTAACTGAAAGTAAACTGATATAACTAAAGCAGATTATTTTCTGATAAGCGAGGGGATGTCAAATAACATAGATACTTAAAATGTTATGATATGTAATAAACTTTCCCAGCCCTGTTTAAAATATCTATCACTGTGGAATTAACGAACCTGAAATGTATATATTACGATAAACCAAACACTTTAGACTTCTTTGCAGTAAGAGGCTTATATATATATATATATATATATATATATATATATATATATATATATATATATATATATATATATATATATATATATATATATAGATAGATAGATATGCCAACAGGTCACTTTCTTTGAAAGACTATCGTTCATGTTTTAATTTAATAAATCTTACAATCATACATGCAACATCGCTTTGTTTGCTTTAGAATAATATCCCGATACAATTTATGTTGTTCAGCAACTGTGATAAGACAATATTACGACGTGATATAAAATAGCTGAAAAGGAAACAAAAAATAACATTCCTGAAAATATATACACGAGTAAGCGTGGCGTCGTGAGTCGAATTCCATATTCTAAACAATAATTTTTCAGAAAAAGAATTTCGACAAAAATGTTAGAGTATGCTATTCGTATCCGTAAGAGAATTTTCCAGCTGAAACGAAATATTCGTAGTTTCAAAAATATAGATATGGTTTTTCACATTAAAAATTTATAAACATCTTCAAGGGATATAAAACATGCGTTTTTAGAGTATTATTACATTCAGCATTTCTGAAAGATTCAAGTAACTTAAAAAACTGATATATCTTTCAGCGTTATACAAATATATCTGATTCCGCGAATAAATACAACATTGTAAAGAATGTTTGCCCATGCTCTTTTCTTTTAAAAAATGTTTCATTTTAAACATTTTTTAATAACCTAGGGATCAAAGGTTTACAGATTCTATGGACACTATGCATTCTGCCAAATGTAGGGTCATACAATTTTCATAAATTAGGAGGAATTCAAATTAAATTCAAAATTGTACTAAAATGACAGATTTCTCAGCGTTGGTTCAATTAAATATTAAAATCCATGTGTGTTATTTAAAAATCTAGAATCAGAACTAGTCAGCCTTCTTTTTCTTCGGGCTTTCCTAATATACAACCCAATCTTTTAATATCACCGACACGGGAGAAATGTAGCTTATACTTTGGAAATGACACTATCTTATATGTGTGTAGCGGCACATCATTACTCATTCTAGTGGTCGGCTATACTTGTAACAATGTATAACAGACCAACAGGAGTCTCGTTTTCGATTATATCCCTCTTTACGCTTCTCTCTGCGAGGAATGAGTAACTATTATTTGCATCATTACATTCACCTTTTACCCTAAAGCAACTAGTTCAATATTTTTAGGAGTGTTTTCAATGTCTCAAAGTTGTAAAGCAATGTTTACCCATTACATAACTGATTTATCAGTTTGATCTCAATCTTCAATGAACAAGATAAAAAAATATGCAACAACAAAAAACTTTAATTCGAATAAATTTTATCGTCAACAATATTAATCTCAAAATTCACCTTATTTATTACTTATGGAGAAAACTTATCTCTGAACTTATCTAATTTAAAATTTCTAATTTTCGCTATAGTTAGAAATCACGTCTATGACTTTTTATTTCTTTCGGAATCTTTTGATTTAGAATGATTTCTCAATTTTGACATGTGTCGTTGAATATGCATGGAGCTGCAAAAAAAAAATGTTAATTGAGGCACGTTGTAATAAATTATGTTAAACTGATGGCAAATCAATGTTAGTTTGGATACCACACAACTACTTTTTACTTTCATGGTAAAACCATACTCGTAAAATTGAATGCATCCTGTAACTTCTACTGCCATCAGATACCATCGTACATTCAATGGTTAAAGCATATACGATCTGCAAATTTTGCAATAGTTTGGAAATTAGATGGTTGTGGACTGGCATGACCGAGTAGTGTGCCTAACATCCTCCTCCTCCTCCAAGAAATTTTAAGATAAAATCAAATCAAAAAATTAATTCTAATACTGGAATCTTAAGGGTCAATAGAAACTACGTTTTTTCTCATCCATGAATTTCCTAAAAAATAATCTACTAGTCACAAAAAGAGTCATGCGCTCGACATCAATGATATACAAAAACGTTCAATAAACCGTAGGGATACCGTTGCAAAAAACAATAAACCACAATAAACCGTTGCAAAAAAAAGATGCAATAACCGTAAAATTTAATGCTACCTGCAACTTCTACTGCCATCAGATACCATCTTGCATTCAATGGTTAAAGCATATATGATCTGGAAATTTCGCAAAAAGTTAGGTAATTAGATGGTTGTGGACTGGCATGACGGAGTAGGGGGCCTAACATCCTCCCCCCCCCCAGCGGTTTAAAAATAAAACGAAATCATGAAAGTAATTCTAATACTGGAATATTAAGTGTCATTAGACTCTAAGTTTTTTCTCATTCACCAATTCCCTAAAAAAAATGTAGTAGTCACAAAAAGAATCATGCACTCAGCATCAATGATATGCAAAAAATTCTGCATTCTATAAGCTATAATTCCCTCGTATATATATACAAATACGAGGGTCACACTGAAATTCGTGAGATATATCTCAATGGTACAAGTTAATCTTACCAACTCTTAGGAGTGTTGAAAGTAGTTCCCTCCAACATCAATGCACTTTTGTTGGCGAATTTTCCAAAGATTAAATGCCTCAAGCCTTGTATTTCTTGTAATAGATGAAAAATATGCTTTTATAGCCTCATCGATCTCATCTTCGGAATGAAAATGACGCCCTCGTCAATTTGTTGTATTAAAAAATAGCCAAAAGTCACACATAGCAAGATCAAGAGAATGGGGGGGGGGGGGAGTTCTATCAGTTTGACGTTTTTTTGTTAAAAAAAATCGACTATAATCCTTGCTGTACGAGAAGATGCATTGTCATGGGGAAGCATGAGTCCCCAAACATTCGCCTCTTGAAGAATTTCTGGAAGACACCAGTTAGCTATAACTGTATTCTGTCTGAAGATTTATGGCTTTCACCAGCCTGTACGTTTGAAGAACACGGCATACATTACTTTTTTCGTTGATCATTATGTTTTACCATTGTTGGTTTGGGGGTCATATTTTATTTATTTATTTATTTATTACAAATGCCCGGTAGATTGACTATGGAGTCATTTGTTCACACCAAAGGGTGAGACTGCTGGTCATTCATTTAAGGGGGCTCCGTACAGGTTGTCAACATTACCCCCTACAAGCCGGTCCTGTAATTTAGAACCTAGTCATGTGACGAGACCGGAACACTTGACCCCGAACCTTCAGAGGTAAATTTGTCATCTTAAATACCCTTTACTTTTTTCACGGGTTGGAACGTTAAAAATGGTATTTGCATCTAATCACCAGTCATGATTTTAATCTGCACAATGTCACTTTAACTCTGCTGTTTTTGATCCTTACTCATCAGGATATCTGTCAAATACTTTACATGTTGCATCTTTATCAGCATCATAACGCACGAAAAATATTTACTGTTTATTAACTGTTATTAACTGTATTAACTGTTTATTAAATGATCATTTTTTTATTATGACATGAACTGTAAGGACACTACACTGTCACATTTCAGTTAACGTATTTTTTTTAAATCTCAAAATGTTGGAACGTCAAAGAAAGGTATGTACGTCACATCACGTTAACATTTTAGAAATAATGCGGTGTCCACTATCTTTAAGTACTTTTAGGGTGTTTTCACTGATTTCTACAGGTTTCGCTTTTTGATGTTTTGTTAAATTATGGGGGACCTAACGAAAAACTGAATTTTTCCTATGCAGTTCTTCGTGAATAATTTTATGTAAACTACGGGTCCAATGTTAAGCTCCTTCTATAATATTTTGTAGGTACAGCCATTATAATCTACTAGCTAAATACCCTTGCTTCGCTACGAAGTACATTAAGATTAAATACAACTGCCAATGTATGCAATTAATGCCCCCCCCCAAAAAAAAAAGAAAATATATATATATATATATATATATATATATATATAAATATTTATAAAAAAATCGTAACAAAATTATATAGAAGAAAATACTGAAATTAAATACAACTGTCAATGTACGCAATTAATTTGTATGTTTAATATCCATAAAACATACAAATTTGAATTAAATTCTTTAAAAACTTCCATCTCAATTAGTCTAGTGGTTAAATTTTATCTTTTACTGTATTTTAATATTTTTTTGTCAATTTATTTCGTTGTTATGCACGTGACGCAGAATTAATTTAAAGTATCACAAAAAGAAAAGATACCCCTTGATCAGCATTTAATAAATTAAATTCTAAAAATAAATCTTTAAAAATTCACCAAAAATCCGAAAATGGAGGTAAAGATTCGAAAAAGATTTCTT
This sequence comes from Dolomedes plantarius, assembly GCA_907164885.2. Lineage (NCBI taxonomy): Eukaryota > Metazoa > Arthropoda > Arachnida > Araneae > Dolomedidae > Dolomedes > Dolomedes plantarius. The sequence goes on from OU015490.1 coordinate 13,121,535, forward strand.
TTTAAAGGAATTTTTATTATTTTTCTCGTTATATAAATTTTATAACTCTCAGATTATTATTTTAAATGCAAACTTAAAAAAAGTTACAAAAACAGTTTAAAAATTTAATTTTAAAAAATATAAGAGTTTTTCAAAAAAATTTCTTAGTGCAATCCTACACTATAAGAAGAATCGCCATGCAATATGTCAGCCTTTTAGGTCCAGCTGTTTGATCTGAGCGTTATCTGTCAGTAAGTCACGGAACTGTTTTATGCATATAGATTAGCATTTTTCGTCTGGCCGTTACATATTCTGGAACTACAGCTGACAAAGCTCTTCCTGGGTTTTCTTCACCTAAGAGAGAATTTCGACCTCTTCTAAAATCTGTAAACCTTCTGAATTCAGTGGCACGAGATGGAGTTTCATTTCTATGTGCTAAATGTAGACGTTGAAGGCATTCTTCTTGATTTAGCTCCACTTTAAAATCATAACTCGATAGTGTTCTCACATTAATCCATTTTCTATTCTTTTAAATTTTATTCTGCAATAGCTAAACTGGAATCGTTGCCGCAAATTATCGTCTCTGGACATAAGAGTTCAAATTTAAATATCCTACCAATAATATTTTCTGGTGCATATTTTCTACCATTGTCTCAAAAATGTCAGTGATACCCTCGTACAATTTTATAACTCCAGAATTTACTGTAAAAAATCCGTAAAAATTGCTGATCTTTTAAAAAGAGAAAGACCAGAACATGAAGCGTACGTCAAAAGATTTATAAAAGTATTTTTCAACATAAAGAATGCACCTTTAAAGTATGTTTTTATAGCGCAAAGTTATACTTAAATAGTAATCAATGCCAAATAATAATCCTTCAGTACTATATTTACCATCTTATCAAAGCATACATAATATTTGGAGTTTAGCAAGATGTAAAAATTATTGATAGGCCTTTAAAATACATTAGATTTACTTTAGTATTACTTTTCGTGATCAAACACCAGTTATATGATAATTATATTAGTAAATTAATTATTAGTTAAATTCTTGTTCAGAAAAACCATATAATGCGACAAAATTCAAATTCAGTGCATTACTGGCTCAAACATTACACTTAACTTCTCTAATAAATTCAGCGAATATCAGTATCATTCATAAGTTTAACATTAAATATTTTTCAAACATTTGCACTTATGTACCAGTAACTTATGTGCAGTAATTCGGAACTCCGTAGTCTGATTTAGGTGCAAGTTATTCCAAGTCCCATGCTATATCTCTCATTTATGTGAGTATGCATTACGTATATTATATCTATATATCCACTATATAATCTGTTCTTGACAGGACATATGACCACATTTCTAGATCTCCTTATTAGGTAAGGATATATCTGCTTAGGTTCTTAGATCGAATTTATAGAAATTCGCTTGAGCAAAAGGGAAAAAAAACTTTGTTTTCAGAATCCATACAATGCATCATTTTGAATATATTACCAAATTAGCCTTTCTTTCTGAATTCAGAAAGATATAGCTAATTCAAAATAGTATAACGCTATGTTAATCTCAAACACTCAAGTTTTATTTCTTCATTAAAGTTTTAAATAAGTTGTTTACTGACATTTCGATTTTTTATACTGTTTTATCCTATAAATGTTAAATTTTAATCAAAACCCTATCTGATAAAAAATATGCAACTGCCTAAAAAATAGAATTTAGGAATATTTTGTATTGTTTTGAATGATCTTATCGAATCCACTCTGTGTTTTTCAGAATTTTAGTACATAGTCTATCCAATAAATACGCGAACTGAACTACTAGGGTGGCGTTAAGTTCAAGTTTGACCATGCGAACTAGCTGCTTTGTCTGAAGTTTGGCCATGCGACTAGTTTGCGGGAGCCCACTGGAGCGTCAGTGACCATCAAGGCGAGTGTACAGCTAGAGGCGGTTTTTCATTTTTTTTTTTTTTTGCTTTTTTCGACGATGGAGATTGATGAACAGATGGAAAAACGACTCAACATCAAATTTTTTGTGACTCTTGGGAAAACTCTGACGAAATTCAGGAAATGTTGAGGACTGTTTATGGAAATAACGCACTAAGGAAACAGCTCTTTTCAAGTGGATCAATCGTTTCAGTAAGGGCCGTGAAAACTCCAAGGATGGCGCTAGACCACGATGACCGTCGACCTCCTGTGTCGATGGTATTTTTTTACATTCATGGTGTTGTCCACCATGAATTTCTTCCTGAAATGCTGCCTTCTACGTTGAGATTCTCAATCGCTTGAGGGATCGTGTGAGTCGAGTGCGACCAAATTTGTGTTGTGGTGATGAATGGCTGTTGCATCATGACAATGCGCTTGCACATTTAGCAGTGATTGTCCGCGAGTTTCTGACCCGTAATTCAATCAGCACGCTAGATGACCCACCCAACTCACTAGGCTTAACCTCCTACGATTTCTTTTTGTTCCCGAATTGTAAAAGGGTCATCACTTGGACGACGTGGAGACGATAAAACGTGGAACGACAAGGCAGCTGAAGAGCCTGACTTCTGAAGACGTCAAGGGATGTTTTCAAGAATGGAAACGGAGTTGGGACAAGTGTATTGCTACCAATGGGGGTATTTTAAAGGAAATAAGATTGGTGTACCTTAAATGTTTTAAAATAAAGTTTTTATGACATCAGTTCGCATATTTATTGGAAAGACTACATGTGTGTGTGTGTTTACAGGTTCTCTGCACAGGTAGGATACTTAAAGACTAGTCTAGAGAAGCACGAAAAGTATAAATTAGTAATAACCTTATGGAATTTGTTACTTTAACACGTTTTCTATACGTGTAAGGGTGCAAGCTATGAAATATTTTATGAAAGCGCCGATAAATGGGGGGTTTAATGTGAACCAAGTCCATTGTCTGGCCGTTTTGTACCGATACTACCTTAATAGAGTAAAAATGTCATATTTTTCAATGTAATTGTGAACCAAGACCAAAGTAGCAGAAAAGCAAAAGACAGTCAATGGTTAATAGAATTTTCTCAGAACCGACTCTCTTGGACTTTTTCAACTTTAACTCTCAACCCCCCATATACACTATCTGGCCAAAAGTATCCTGACACTCCCCTAAAGAAGAGGATCTGGTAGGTGACGTAATTTGATGCGTAACCGAAAGCTATAAAAGTGTTGGTAGTGGTTTGTCAGGTCATGTGTATGCGTTTGTGAGACAATGAGTAAGTCAAAGGAGCTTAGTGACTTTCATCGTGGCATTATAATGGGATGCCACCTTTGTGGGATATCAGTTCGTGGAATTTCGGTCACTCTACAGAAGCCAAAATCCCCTGTGAGTGATGTAATTGTGAAGTGGAAACGTCGAGGCAGTGAAACCGCAGAAAAATGAAGTGGCAGGCCGAAATAAATTAGTGAACGCAGCTGCAGAACACTGAAAAGGGTAGAGAAACAAAATTGCAAGTCCTCGTTGATTAAATCACTCAGGAGTTCAAAATTTCATCAGGCGTTAGTGCTAACAGCACGACTGTTCGTCGAGAGTTAAAAAAAACTGGGAATCCATGGTCGTTCATCTGCTCATAAGCCGAACTTCCCTCCCCAGAATGCGAAGCGTCGATTGCAATGGTACAAAGCTCACCGTCATTGGACTGTGGACATACGGAAAAACGTTCTTTGAAGTGGTAAATCTCGTTTTACAATCTGGCAGTCCGATGGACGCGTCTGAGTTTGGCGGGTGCCAGGCGAGCGCTTCTTACTTGACTGTATTGTGCCGAATGTTTAGTTTGGAAGTGGTAGCATCATGGTCCGAGGGTGTTTTTCATGGTTTGGCCTGCGTTCCTTAGTTCCTGTGGTTGGAAACATGAACTCTGAGATGTATGTGGACATTCTGGACAATGCTGCTCTCCCAACTCTATGGCAATATTTCGGGGAATGCTCATTGTCGCAGTGTGGGCGACAGTTTTCGAAAATTGAACAGATGCAAGTTAGGCACAAGGTAATAGGAGAAGAAAAGTATTCAAGAACGGGCAGTGAATAGTGACCAACTGTAGTTAACGAACTGCTTAGATGTAACTAAAGACGAGCGATGTCAAGTTAAGAGAAATATAAACAGCAAAGAGTCACCAGCTAGGGATAATGATCTGGGAGAAGTAAAGATTGGGGACGAAGTTCAGATAGTGATGGAGATACACATTTTTACGAGGTGGACTTCATTGGGTAAACAGCAGGAGGTGGAAACCGAGGCGTGAGAGTCTGGGAAGTGGAAGGATCCCCAGAATGAACTTCAGAATGGTGCACGGGCTGGCGCCCCCTTCAATTTGGAACGGAGAGATTTTAATATAAAATGTGGGGGCTGCCAATGGTAAGAGACCCAATTTAGCTCATTGGTCGGGAGAGAGCCACCAATGAAAGCCTGAATAAAAAATTATTGAAGTTTCGCTCGAGGTGAAAAAGAGAGGAATCAGAATAGCTGAAATCGTCGAGAGACATAGACCAGCTATTCTGGTCTCTGACCAGAATAGCTGAAATCGTCGAGAGACATAGTCTGACTTGAAGCGAAATAGCAGCAATTGAGATGCTCTAATGATGCCATCTTGAGATGATGGCAGTATGGGTATGTGTTAGCCCGATAATTAATGACGAAGGAAGGCAGAGTCGCTGAGAGACTGCAGTTGAGCTAGAAAGCCGCCTGAGAAAAGCCTGAGCTCAGAGCGCCCATCTATTGATGCTGACCTGTTGAAAGATTCTGCGGGCGCAAGAGACCGTTCCCGTCTGCTGACCGAATGTCGGAAACCTTCCGCTGCCATCCGAGGTGAAGACGCGGTGACCAGAGCGAGCCATAAAGGGAATACCCCAATCCTTTCAACGCAGAGGAGAGTCTCGCCCCTGCCGACCCCGTTCGTCGAATGAGCGCCCACACCAAGGTTACGAATCCGGTAGTCAAGAGTGCCATCGAATAGATGCAAGCCCCCCCCCCGACAGATGTTATCAACAGGAGAACCCATTGTTGAGTGATGACAGCGCGCCTGATACCTGCTCAAGCGAATGAGGGATCGCATGTAGGGAGCTTAAGATCTTTGGTAGATTATTTATGCAGTGCTCACTGGTATAGATAGAACATAAGGGAGTAGTGATGAGAGTTATTTTACGGTGAACATTCACTTATTTGGCCATAGATATATATCATATAATATTGGTTGTTTAATTCCGTAGTAATTGGAATATGATTAACGATGATATTAGCAATGCATATGTGTGATTATTAATTAAGAATCTTGGATTATAGTTAAATGATGGCATTGAGTAGATAAATGATAGTAGCAGTGTATGTGTATGATTATCGATTAAGAATTGTTTAATTCCGTAGTAATTGGCATATTGTTAAATGATGATATTAGCAGTGTATATGTGTGATTATCAATTAAGAATCTTTGAATATAGTTAAATGATGATATTGAGTAGATAAATGATGATAGTAGCAGTGTATGTATATGTTTACCAATTAGGAATCTTTGAATTTATTAAATGATGATAGTGAGTAGTTAAATGAGGATATTAGTAAGAGTAAATAACGGATAAATATAATATAGGAGTAGGGGTAATTTTAATGGTATATGTATTGTGTTAATATAATATAGGAGTCGGAATTCAGTAATGAGTAGTATTAATTGTATATGTATTGTGAAGGTTTAAAAATTGATTTGTATGGATATATATATGAGTAATCACTATCTGGTATTCTAAATAACTAACCACTATAACTATCGGTGACACTCATTTCTCTTCCAGCAGGATAACTGTTCCATTCACACATCGAGACTTGCGCAGGCATGGTGTGACGAAATGGGTGTTCAAAAGCTGGACTGGCTTTCTCAGAGCCCCGACCTAAATACCATTGAACACCTTTGGGACGAATTAGAACGTAGATTACGTAGCTAGCCAAATCGACCATCCTCACTGCCAGCACTCACTTCAGCTGTGATGGACGCCTGGAAGTCAATTCCTATGGCCACCTATCAAAAACTGGTGGAAAGTCTCCCCAGACGTATGCAGGCTGTCATCCATGCAAAAGGAGGACCAGTATCATTAATATAGGCCTCGGGACTCTCCGAGTCCGTACCACTGGGCGTGCGGATACTTTTGGTGAGATAGTGTATGTTATTGACTAGCAGAGAGTTGTTTGTAGATCCTTCTCCACTTCTGACCTTCATGTTAGAGTACAGATTTCGTCAATACAATTTTGTGAAGTGATTTAAGCTTTTAATTCTCCATGTTAATTCCATTGTAAGGTATCTGTACACCTTCGGAGATTATTTACCTATTTTTTATATTGACTTTATTTTTTTTTTTATGAGATTAGATTAAAATTTGGAAAAATGCATAAATAACTTAGCTGTTTCAGTGAAATAATTTTTTCAAGGAGAGAAGCTGGAAAAAATGGGTGCAAATTCGACATTCCTGCAAAAAATATATTTTATAAATTGAGGAATGAGGATATCTTTGTCAATGGAATTTAGTATTCTTAAGATAATATTCTATTTATCTCAGAAGTTGTTGTAGTTTAAGAACTGACATTCAGAAAAATTGCTTAAAATTCATTGCCATTTGCAAAAAACTAACTGAATTTAGAATGGTGAGCACAGTCTATTCCCTTTAAACACATTTGAAGATCAACTCTTCATAATTTTAAGGCATTTCATGCATAACTTTTTACTGTAGGATGTTTTGGAGGAAGAGAAATGATGACAAAATTCATTTTTAGAAAAAGCTACTTCCGGTTATTTTGACAACTGTTGATAAAATGGCTGCTACTCGGCTCTTAGTTAAGATGGAAACGTAATTAAAACAGCATTAGAAAGATAAAAGATTACGCCTTGATATTATTGCATAAGTGGAAATTCGATTTTTTTTCGAATTGAAAATTGCTGCATCAAAGGTGTACAGATACTTAAAGCTTTTATTTTAATCCCGGGCTGCAATGGGTTTAGACTTCTGGCTAGTAGATTCTCTCAACTCAATGTTAGCCTATGGAGAAAATTTTCCTAACGATGGTAGACGTGGATTTAAAGATTTTGTCTTTCATTTGGATTTGTACCCAGTAATAGAAAAATAAATTTATTTACTCTGCTATCTTATACCATTTAGAAATTTCGTCCACCAAAGGAAATCATGTGCGTTTAAAACACAGTATACCCCATTTTTACCTCCAATATTGAAATATTATAGCTGCTTTTAAGAATGAAAATACTAGACTAAAAATCATTCTCTATGGAGTACAATTTTAAAGAAAGTATTTAAAGTGATAAATCCAATTACCATCCGCTGCTCGTCCATTAATAACATACGTGGACAGAAATTGATTGAAACTTCTAGTTTATTCTAAATGAAGTATTTGAAATAGAAGAAAAGGTATATAAGAATCATTCTTTGTATTGCTTATACAAAATTTAGGGCATAAAACTTTAATCAGTCTGAATCAAGTCTAATTTTAACAAATTGTATTTTTTCTATAAAATAATGAATTCAGTGACAAAACATTACACTGTAACAGAGGACATACTATAATAATAATGATGATGTTTATATTTCTATGCTTGCTGTGCAAAGGGTGTTAAGTCCAAAGTGGGCTAAAAGGAGTCCAACCAAGCATGTTTGAACAACCAAGGGCTAATGCAGGGTACCGAAAGCAAAGTCCTGTTCCATTCCTAAATGTTTTTATTAATCAGTGTAAATTTTGGATAGGGGAAACAAAACAAACATGTAAGTTTTAAAGGGGTTATGTTCCAATCAAGGACTTAACACTCTTTACTCAATAAAAATAAAATTAAACATTTACTTTAAAGAAAAAAATTAAACATAAAAAACCGACTTTACAAGAGCCTTTTTTCATTCCCGTTTTTCGCAAAACTACGAATTTGGACTTGACTCTTTGCTCTGCAAACACAGATTTAAGCAGTAAAATTAACTTTCGGATTGTTAGAGAGTTATATTTTTTTAAATGTTACAAGAGTTCAAATAGCAAGTAGACGAAAACAATATTTAGAGCATATTTCGGGCCAAAACAGACCGATTTAAATGTGTATCAGTAAAATATCAATAGTAGTTAAAACAGAATTTTCGTTTTCAAAGAAAGTCTTTAATCCCCCAGAATAAGAATTCTCGTTTATATCCATTTTTCACGAGGACTTCTTGGTTGATTAATTTCCTTTTCCCCCATCTGAAAAAGTTAATTCTTTCCTGTCAATTACATTTAATAAATCTCCATCTCATGCCTATTCCTCACTTAGACAGCAGTATTTTTAAAAAAGAAAACGTAACAATTAATATTCCTTTGTGGTTTCAGTCACATCTATATCGTTGGTATTGCGATATATATCCCAATAGTAAGATCTGTAAATTGATATTTTACTTAATTTAATAACTGCAGATTGTTAATCATGATTTCCAAGATAGGACGTAAGCACGTTACACATTATTTAATGTAAGTGTAATCAAAGTTTGCTTTCGTTGTGGTATGGTAATCCATCTTGTGAGAGATTATGCACTCATGAGTCACTTCATACTTGCCTTCCTATATGTAATGGGCATACATGATTTCAAAGTATTTTTCATAAAATTTTATATTACATAAAATCGTACAAATCTCTCGAGAGGCAGTATTTATGTCTATATGCAACTTTTATATGAATGAAATCTATGCATAGAATGTGTTTTTACTTTTAAGAAATTACATTTTTTCTAATGTCTATTTCACTCTTTGTTATTATAAAGAAAATTAAGTTATTCTAATAACTTTCAGCCGACTATCTGGCAAGTAGTATTTTCCCAGGCCTCAGACGTAATAATGAAAAGCGCGAATGGTATTGATAAATCATTCTATAAAGTTACGAACAGATCAATAGCTAATTCTAAGCATGCGATCAGAATTTTTTTTTTTCAATACTTTTTTTTCATTTTATTGTGTAATGTGATGATAAATTGTTCGAAGCTAGCTGAACTTTTTTTTCCTACGAGAAACAAAATATGGACTCAAGCTTTAAACCGTTGTGTGCTAATTCTATGGAATTCGCTTACCTCACTGTTAACCTATGGAGAAAAATGTGTCTACTATTTATAGCTACATAAATGCTGATAAAATAAAAATGGTACTTTCAGATAGCCTGAACTTTTCTGCACCTTACAACAGGATTCATTTTATAAATTTCGACCACCCAAAGAACTTATGAGCGTTTAAAATACTATACCAGATATTTTTACCGGAATAATTTAAATTTTAAAATATTTGCATTTTCAAATAAAAAACAAAAATGTCTCAAGGTGTAAAATTTCATTCTCTATTACGGAGTGCAATTTAAAAAAATATGTAAATCCAAGTCGGCCATCCTTGGACAAGTTTTTTTTTCCATAACATTGAGGTGAACGAACCCAATAGGTTTAGTACACATCAGCATTAAACAAGAATAGACTAGATATGACAGCAGCTGGACGATAAACATTTCTTACATAAAAAAAACTTGTCTTAAGTATATGTAGAAAAAAAAACTGAAAACTTAAATAACATAGCTTGTGAGTTATGTCGAAATTTTCTAATACTGCATTCGCTTTCCCGTTCACGCTTTCTTGCGTTCGAAGGGAACAAATATTCAAATGCTGGATCATTCACTGCAGTCAATAATATCACTGCCTGCCTAATATCGTATCTCTGCTGAGTGTTACCTCTCAAAATAGACTTGTTTTCAGGCAGAGGTAAAGAAGATATGTCGAAACTTCATTTCTTGTCTTATGAATGCCTATGATAATTTGGGGGAACTTATTGTTCCAATCACTTCAGAAGGCAAAACAATCTTATTAAAGTGGTTTTCAATTTTTAAAGCATGATTTTGAATTTTAATTGCACGATAGAACCCTCTTCTAGTAACATTATTTTGTCAACATGGACTGAAAAGCCTGAGGAAATACTGTCATACCTGTACGCTAATGCACAATCTATCTAAACTCTTCACAATGCAAAGAAAAAACTTTGATAACATGAACAGCATGTTAGAAAAAAATGCAAATATATTTTTCAAATAAAATGGAACATTTTTTTTTACAGGAACATTTTAATACAACATTAGGCATTGACAAAAATCTTATTTTCATTCTTCGCGCATGAGCAAGTTCCCCCTCCTAGTTGTGGAAGAGGGCAATAAGCGTCATCTAGGAGATTGTGTTGGTACTAGGCTTATAACATTTTTCGAGAATGAGAAGCACTTCTTATGAGCATTGTGGGGCAATTATCTCGAAATCAAAAATTTCGGAGATGTAACACTCTTCCAGCAGAGTGCGATATTACAAATTTTAATCAGACATGTCAAATACAGCTGCCACATTAGCTGAAGCGAAATCCATCTAGGATTATGTATCAAAATAAAATAAAAAAAATCAAAGTTACTTAAATGGACATAAGACGAAAGGACGGTATATTTTTAAAAGTACGTTTTCATAAAGCCCTAAATAGAATAATGGTCAGTAACTTACACTATCAAATGCAATTCTTTACTTAAAAGAAAACTACGTCACAGCTAAGACAATTTCCGCCATTTTGATTGATTTTAAATAAGAATGTTATTAAGTATTCCGTCGATAAAGCAAATGCTATCTGAAGTCATTTTTTCTTTGGCTCATGTCCCTGGAGCTGATGACTGTTACACCCCAGTCCGGTGTACATATGAATACAAGGAAATAGAAACACAAATCACACAGTCACAGAAGAATTTTTTTATTAACAAACGATGACACCGGTGATGGACGATGGGTTGTAGCTTCCCTTTCTAGACTCTTCCTTTTGCAGGCAAGACTGACCGGTTCCCCAGAATACAACCAAGTCTTAAGCGGGAATCGAACCCGCACCCCCGGTGTGACAGGCTAATGCCTTAACCACTTAGCCACTGGGCGACATCTGAAGTCATTTTCAACGTTACTGTCAATTCATAATGTATGGAAAAGTGAGACTTTTCAGAAAACCATTGAACATGCATTTCAATCACTTTTGATGTATTAACGTATAAAGAAAAAAAAATCTACTGATTAAAAATATTGTTCAACGGAGAAAATGATTTGTGTAAAATTAAGTTTGCATATTAGGTAAACTGGTAATAATTTGATTTCAAAACCGTTTAATAACCAATATTTTCATTTTAATTAAAACAGCGTAAGATGTAAAATATATGTTAGCTTTTTCCAATAAGGGACAATGTTTCGGAGAGCGAAGTTATGCGAAAACATTGAGATGGACTGGATATTTTGCAGACAGCACCAACTCCTTGGAATGTTTAAAAAATTATTAACAGATGATTTTTGCATGTATGCAAACACCTACTCGTCAATGTAAATAGGAAAATGTACATTAGTATGAATGATGTTTTTTTGTTAAAATAAATAAAAAGAGCAAAAAAAATCAAAATAAAGCTTTTTTAAATTTCAAATGGCAGGGAACTTGACATTATGAATAACAAATAAATATAAAGCACGAAATACAAAAAGTTTCATTGTTGCATTAAACTTCTACCCTTCCAGTACCGCTAGACCAAGGAAGCCCCACGAAGCTCTCTGGAGTAAAGAATATGGTAGCCATCTATAATGACGTGGTCCCCACAAAGGGTATAATTGGAATCTGGAAAGACACCAATTTTAAAAAGGTGTCCAGCCAGACAGTCATGTGTATAGAGTCTAAAAATTGCAACCGTCTCGCGGCGAGGCCAGTCAGGTATAGTGATTTGCTCTAAAAACCTCCAACTTTTGGAAGCAGTTCGAGCCCTCAAATCTTCAGGATGTCGGGAAAATATAGAATTCTTGATAATACGTTTCATCGTGCAAAATAGATTTGGTTTGGTTTGGAGCGCTACGGTCAAGTTTTTGCTACACTTGGGCTAATTAGACAGGGATCTACAGTTTAAAGCCGATTCCGAACGGCTTGAAAACATTCATGTCAGAAGTGGGACTCGAACCCACAGAATCTGAACAGAAGGCCAGCGCCCTAGCCATTCGGCCATCCCCTGGCTCTTGCAAAATGGGACATTATCACTTGTGAGTTGTAATACACTAGCACCCTTCTTCGCCAGCGCATCCGCCTGTTCGTTGCCACTTAGTCCACAATGACCCGGGATCCACTGAAGAACAATGGTCTTTTCAATAAATTCCAATTTTTGTATAGAGAGTTGACAATCCAAAATATCCCAGGAGGATGGGTCATGCGTTAAGCGAATGCCCTGGAGAGCAGCTGTGGAGTCTGAGAGGATGACGGCCCTTCGAAATTTATCACAGCGGATAATCAGATTTACAAAGCTATGCGGATAGCCCAAAACCTTTCCAAAGACTGTTCGGTAGAGTCCAATGTAAAAAGTGAACAAGTCACAAAAGATTCCCGCGCCAGTGTTAGGTTGGTCATTAGAAGAGAACCGGTCACTATAGACTCTTAGCCAGTCATATTCAGGGTACCTATTTTTTTTTATAGTCTCCAGAGCGAGGACGCGAAGTACTCCAGGAGCGGTATCATATTTAAGAACTGTAGATTGAAGGTCTAATGTGGCCTTTATTTCATGCATTAGTAGGGGATTACGTGGTTTCAAAACCTTATCCACTGTTATAGGGAGATGAAGAGTACTCGTACAGTCCAAGACTTTGAATAAAACTACTTTGTGTTCAGAGATTTCGACGTACGCTCTGATAATCTATATATATAAAACAGTTCCGTAACTGACTGATTGACCGACTGTCTGACAAACAACGCACTGACCAAACCGCTGGACCTAAAGGGCTGAATTTTTGCATGGCGATTCTTCTGGTAATGTAGGGGTGCACTAAGAAAGATTTTTGAAAAATTTAGATTTTTTAAAAATTTTATTTTTAAGCTGTTTTTGTAACTTTTTTCAAGTTTGCATTTAAAATAATGATTTGAGGGTTATAAAATTTATATCACAGAAAGATCATAAAAAAGAAAGATCATAAAAATTCCTTTAAAATGAAATCTTTTTCGAATCTTTACCTCCATTTTATGATTTTGGGGGAATTTTTAAGGATTCATTTTTAGAATTAAATTTATTAAATGCTGACCACGCGATTTCTTTTGCTGGTATTTTAAATTTATAGTCACGTGCATAGCAACAAAATAAATTGTTCCAAAAATATTTTTTTCTCTTTCTAATGCGGCAGACGATTGAAAATTATCCAAAAAAATATTAAAATACAGTAAAAGAAATGTTCCTTAAACTGTACTATATTCTTTAGTATGTTCTATTAGATTTAATTTCAATATTTACTTCTATATTTTGTGTATAAAGATCTGTTATTTTTTTTTTATAAACATTTTCGGGTTTTTTTGGCATTTAATGATACATTGACCGTTGTATTTAATTTGAATGTACTCCGTAGCGAAGTACGGGTTTTCAGCTAGTATTTTCATAAAACATCAAGATGTAATAATTTTTCTATTTTGATGGTCTTTAATGGTTAAATATTTTTTAGTAACAACATGGAGTCAAAAGACGTAGTCTTAACCGCGCCAGTAATGAGCCTGAAGGCTTGATTTTGTATAATCTCCAGCTTGCTAATCAGACTTTTGGGCATAGTTATTAGTGGTGCACAGCAATAAGAACACTGCCAAAATTAAATAGCGGTAAGTAGTAACAAGGGTTGATCACGCACAGTCCCAAACACAGACAGCAAGTCTTTTTAGGATAGATACACGTTTCGTTACGCAGTCAGAAATATACTCAAAGTGTTTTTTCCTGCACAATTTGGAATCGAACACAATAACCAAATAAGTAAAAGGTATCCACACTCTGCAATAGAGTATTTTGGCAATACAGTGCACGTTTTAAATTTTGGTGCATCAAGGAAAACAGGTCCAAGTTGCAGTTTTGGTTAGATTAATGATCATTATTTTCTTAACGTCATATCTCCAGCGAGTTAAGTGCTCTATTTAGAGTTGTCTCATTTCATGATTTTATTCCAAAATAAAATTATATAATCCCTTGTTAATTGGAAATAAATAGCTAAGATTAATAGATTTGAATTTAATTTTACGTTCATGTTTAAAAAAACAATTTTCTTTAACCCTTTGAGGGGCGCCGTTTGTACAGTGTAAACGCCTAAATCTAGTCTTTTCACTCGAATTCAATTTATTCCAGTTAAATGAGCAGAAAATGGTTAGTACTGCCATCTGTTATCAGATTAAAGAAGTAAAAACATTTTGCAACCTTTAATTGGAAAACTTTTCATGATTCTTTAGGTTAAAAAAATCGGGAGAAAAATCTGCACCGTGCGAACGGGGGAGGTTATTGCCCCTGAAAGGGTTAAGAGGTATTTAATAACTGCGATCTTTAGAATGAGTATATCTAATAGAAACAATCAACATTCGCCTACTGCCCATATTCGCAGAAAATTGACACACAAAGTTATTAAAATATAATTAGCTGTGAGCTAGACAAATTACAGATATTTCTAATTTTCAATATTTTTCCTTTACCTTTCATAATTTGTTATGCTTTAGAATTATTTATATTTAATAGTACGTGTACGGATTGTCTTGCTTAGATTTAATTAAGTATTAATTCCCGAGATTAGCTTGAAATAGTTGTATACAGAGGAACTGCATGCAACGATACTTTTTAATGTGATAAATTTAACATAATCAGTTCACAAACATTTAACGTATATATAGCCATACTCTCGCAGAAAATATATTGTAAAATAAACCAAATAAATACTGGAGTTTCACAGAAAATAACAATATGGTGGATAGCTCGAAGATTATACGATTAATCAGTGCAGCGTAAAATAACCTACGTGTTCTTCAGATATATATTAAATGTTAGATCATCTTGTTAAAGCCTCAAGGATTGAGGAACTGAATAATCAAGAATTCGGAAAAAAAAGTATTTATCTTCCCTATAATGGAAACAATGCCTTATTTGTTCGTAAGAATTCAGTGTTGGTACCAACTGCCAGTCTATTTGGATTATTGAACAGAACCATCATCCTACAGCTAATCATTTGGGTTGTCTCAGGGAAAACTTTTGGCGTTTGGTCGATTCGCAAAATGGATGACCACTTCTAGAATTGGCCAAGTTACATGGCCAAAGCCCGAAATAATCGAGAATTTAGGACTTCTCCAGAGTTTGGCCAGGCAATTCGCGATACGCCAGATAATCATCAGTGAATCGCCGAAGAAAAATTTCTTTTTCTCCTTGATTTTGAAGGGATTTTTTCCAATTTGACTAAACTAAAGGGATTTTCACAGTGGTAATAATGCGAGTTAGAACTGGTAGATCAAGTCCCGTAACTGAATTATCCAGTTCGGCAAAACTTCTAGCTTTGGCTACTTTTTCTTGGACAATTCGCGAACTGGCGATTGATTGTTGGGCGCATCGCGAATTGGCAAAGAGAGCCGAAGTTGTTGCAAGTTCTCGATTATTTAGGGATTTGGCCAAGTGACTTGGTGAATATTAGATGTCGCCAGTCATTTTGTGAATTGACCAAACTTTATACTTTGGTCGTAACACATCTACAAACAATGTATTCCCAATGTCGCTCCTCTGGATTCTGATATTATGCAGTTTCAGGAACGTTTTGTGTATTAAGGTATAGGAACACTTCGGAGGACTTTATTACAACACACATGGTGTAGACACTTTGAATAAATTTTCGGATTTAATTCCAATAAAGATTAATCAAAGAGTAACTATTTAAAATAAACTTCTATGATTTTTCAGAACCGTTAAATATATTACGTTGAATTTCAACGAAAGTTTTAAAAAACTTAAAAAATGCTACATTAAAAGCAGTTAGTCTTATTTGAATAAAAGTTATACCAAAATAAACTTGAGTTTTAATCTAGAGAATCTACTAAAAGTATAAAGTTATATTAAGAAATGAATATAGCTAATCGAATATTTATTGTGAAATTTTTGGCCAATTTTACAATGTTATTGAAATATTAGGTCATAAGTTGAAAAATATTAATTAATCAATATTCTTTTAGTACATCCTCTATAAAATAATATACAGACTAGGAACACAATTTCATAAACATTCGATGATATTTTTAGTTATCCCTTTTGAATTCAGCAAAAAAAAAAAAGTCATTTCTCAAATTTGAGAAAAATGCATTTTAAGTTTCATGTAACATTGTAACAATATTTTATGTGAATACAAGCTTAGAATTCCCATATTTATATGTTAGGCCCTCTACCTTCTGAGCCTTGGATAACAGTTTCTTGTCAATAAGCTGATTTCGATTGAATGGTCGTCATCTTTCTTAATTCTTTCCCACCCTTATTTTTGTTAAAATTGTCTGTTTAAAGAGGGCTTTTAACTCCAAGTAATATTTCCCCTTCAAACTAAAAAAACAACGGAAATACTGACCGTGGTACATATTCATTCACTAAGCTTAAAGGAGCCCATCCAGACTGGTCTGACTCGACGTACCTACAGCGACGTCAAGCAAATCTCCATGCATAATTTCTAACTGCTACAGTTTCAGTTCGTAAAGAACCTTTGGTGCAACACAGTATCTGTGTGTGGAGACTAGTATACAACTTCTGGCATACTAAATTTCGATATAATAGAGTAACAACAATCACATCGACCAATAAGGCTCCATACATGCTCTGATTTAAACAGTATTTTAATGATGCTTTATGTATTTAGATGTAAAACAAGCTGTTATATGTAGAGCTTGACCATATTCATTTATTGACCATAGCCTATATATTAAAAACATTTAAATATATTTAAAGACATTAAAAAGTTGTACTTCAAGCCTTCTATCTTTTAAAAGGCTCGCACAACTCTAGGAGTCCAAGATGCTGTTTGCAGTCTCTCCCTATTCACTACACATGCGAAAAGAAGGCCCCGATCATTTAACCCATCTAAGCCATCCAGCCAAGATTTTTCGCCAAAGGTAAAACAGTCATTATCAGTTGAACGAGTCGGGAAGATGCCACTGAAAATACAGCTTATGTAAGTCCTCAGAATTGTGAGAAATTACAGACAACACATTTAAAAAAACAAGCGTTTAATACTGCTAAGATTTATGTAATGTTGAAATTCTATTTATATAATGATTATGGGTATGATTAGTAATAAGAGAGCAGAAAAAAATGGGAAAACATTTGGTATATCTTGTTACCTAAGAGTGTGTGTGTATATATATATAAGTGTGTGTGTGTGTGTGTGATTCGAGGATAGAATGTTCAACAATAACCTGTACTAAAAGTTCTGTTAATAAGACCTTAAGTCTAGAGGACCTCAAAGAATAATTCAAATTTTTTAAGTTGAGTCTTTTTTTCAAAGCTAGTTACAAAATCGAGCAGCTGAGGTGGTAATTTTTGTCCACAATAGCGGGCTTTGTTTGAGATTGATTTACTCTAAAATCCTTATTTCTGCCGAACAGTTTCATTTTTTTTTTAATTGTACCATTATGTTTTCCTAATAAAGCGATATTTAAGTGTGGAATGAGAATTTATTGCCTTCTTAGTTTGCGGGAATTAAAAATACTCTTCGACACAGCTATTCGGTACACAATATAAAGTCATTGTTCAGTTTTTATAGAACTATTTAAAAGTTTGTACTCCAAAATTTTATATATTAGACCTGTGTCAACAAGAACAAATACGCATTTGTGAATTCTAAGTGTCTTCAATGAAGTAAAAATGGATATTAATTATTTTGTATATAGAGTAAAATATTGAAAATTTTATAAAACCGAGGGTGAAGGCCCCTCGTACCCTCAAATTATCGCTCGCGTACCAAAAGATAACCGTTCGAAAAAAGCAGCAAATCGTTTATAGCCTACCGTAATTGCACGAAATGGCGCATAAAAAGGTAACTAGATGTCTTCATTTCCTCCAAAATGGTAAGCTCTTGTCTTAAGGGCATTATCCCATAAACTGCGATTTCGTGCGTTACTTTATTATGGGAGTAACATAAAGGAGAACGAAAAATTGTGCCTTATCAGGGACACATGAACCGCCATGCCGTAGTCAGGAATTGAGCCGGAACCCACTCTCCGGAAGTTCATGATAACATCTGTACCATGTCTGGGCGGCTTATAATTTTATTTTTAACCCGTAGGTTACATGCATGCATTTAGATCTAGGATAATAGTTATAAGAAGGTATGTTTGAAACTGGATAATTTATATTATTGAAAATACGGAAAATTCCCTTTTAATATGCCCTGTATAATTAGAAACCCAATGGCTAAAAAATATGAAGACAAACACACTTACTGTGGAGTTTTCTTAGAGATTATTCCTCTGGTTATTTGAATGTAATTTTATAAATTTAAAATAGTGTGATTTGATGAACGGTGTTGGGAATTAGCCGTTTAACACCTTTAGAGCGGATACGCAAGATTCAGCAAACTTAAAAACAAATCTTAACAGTACTTACTCAGGGATTTTGCAAAATGCCTCTGCGGTACTAGACCTTCTTTTGGTAATTTGTAGCTTTTCGCCGCATCTGTTCTGTCCGGTAGTATGAATAGCCAAGTATTTTTTCCCAACGGCAAGTAGTTTTATCACGTCTTCTTCCATATGTAATTCAGTCACTACTTCCCTGTCATAAACGTCCCATACGCAAATTCTTCGGCTTCGCACCATAGGAGATGTTGTCGGATAATACAAGCAATTTCCATCGAAGAGAAGGTTTCCAATATTACTGTAAACGTTTGGAACACTTACCGGAGGATCAAGATGAATTATTGAAATAATATGCACTTCCAATCTTCCCATGACCATTTCAGTAGGATCGAATTTGACTGTCCGTACATATACGTTAACAATGTCTATGCTGAACAAAAAGACTATTATATGTCGACTGGCATTTTCGGCAGGCCTTGGAGCCAGCATCACCTTCAGAGGCATAGAAGGCGGGTATTCGATTATTTCCAACTTTTCGCCAGTTGATAGTTTCCAGAGTTCCATGGGAGAGTTTAAAAAGCTGCCGGCAGCGATATTCGATTCAGATAGAAAGTCGACAGAGATCAATGAAGATTTTTGTCTTGGAATCAGTGTCGCTACGTGCCAATAATTCCTAAAATTCCAGGATACAAGTGCTCCAATCGTGGTACCTACTACTAACGTGTGATCGTCAAATTTAAGTAAACAGGGCTCCAGATGTGAGTACATCCAATAATTCCTTTTGTGTCTACGTGTCGGGAAGTGCCATACTTCGATTCTGTTGGAAAAGGCTAGTAAGGAAAAAAAATGAGGTGTACACCAAGGTTTTCCTACAATGCTCACAAGAAACTCACTCAGAAAAATATTCATTAATAAAATTTAATTTTTTTCGCCCTTTATGTTTCTAAACGATTAGTCTTTCCTTACTGAAAGATGCGCTAGATGCGTCGAATCAAACAAGGGTTAACGTGTTTTAAACCTAATTACATAAGCACTTTAGCATCAAAATGTTTCATTATTTCTAGTTAGGCGGGGAAAAGGTTGAGTGCCCAAATCCCTGGTAAAATAGTCCCTTTAGGGCTGAAAACCGGTCCGGCTCCAAATTTTGGCTCTAAGATCCTGTTTAAAATATTGACGATTATACTACCTCATACCCTTGATTTTGAACCTTTAAGGGAATATGGGATCATAATTATCCCAAAAGTGCATTTTTTGGCTCAAACGATACTGTAGACCTGTGAGAAAATATTGTGGGATCTACCAGAACGAGATGGCTGATTATTTAGCAAAGACAGGTTCAGATTTACCTCAACTGTGCAGCCTAATGAATACAGATGATTAAAATAATTATATACTGTATAATCAAACTCGCTAGTTAAACTACTTATCAAGTAATTGTCATGAGACAGATTGGACGTCTTTATTGACAACTCAGTTGCCTCGTGACTTGCCCAGAGCTGTGGGAGTCGCTTGTTTCCATGTTCTCACAGGGCACGACTTCCTGCAAAATAGTTTATCCAGAACTGGACTAGATGACATTCAGAGTTGACTTGTATACGGCCTATCTGATAAGGTTGAAGCCCAACTCAAGGTTTGTCTTGATCTTAATGACGTTGAAGTGGATATGCTGCTAATTGGGATTCTTTTTTTTGTTGTGTCAAGACCATAGGGATACCAGGCATAAACTTATGGTGAAACAAACCAAGGTCTGGAGAAAGTTTAAAAAAATGGGGGAAATATGGTCAAAAACCATTAATTTCACGTTGTAGTTAAGTTATTGGCAGTTTAACACAACCTGATCAACTTTAAGAGACATTATCGTAAAATTATGAACCCTAAAACTCAATTGACTCAAACTATATAGACTCATGAGATTATGTTACGAGCGGTTGCCTCGAATAGAAATGATGTCAGAAGATCGGTAAAAGGGGCATTTTTGGTCAGCGAATTTTTTCAGTTATGAAAGAAAGGGAACTTTGGCCATACGATAGATAAATACAAAAGTAATATGCTGACAACTAGTAAAGTAATATGCACCATAAAATGCGTAGTATGTGTGCACAAGAAAGGATTCGTAAATCCCTTTTGATATTTTGTGTTTTCTATATAAAATATGAAATCTCTTTAAGCATTTTAAATAGAAGTTTACTTGAATAGCATATAATTCCTTACTAAACGATTTTTGTCTCATCTGTTTACTAAGCGAGCACTAGACACTTAAATAAAAAGCATTGAACTTTTCTTGGCTATACTTTTTATATCCTTCGAGTGAAAACCAAATAAAACAAATGGTATTACAAGCTTGTTTGTATGATGGACGCATTTCCAGAAACGATGTTTTAATGCTGTGCTGTCCATGCAGATCCTTCTGTACATTTTATATATTTTAAGTCTGTTATTATTGGAATGGAATTTTCCGATTTTCTACTTTAAAAAGGATATTTTAAAAAGGCCTGAAATGGGAATCTGAAATTTTTTTCGGAGTAATTTTTCTTCGGAAGTAATGATGACATTGGCCTCAGCCTCTGCAATTACTGATGCTATTATGCTGTGATCGTTCACTCGTGGATGTTTCATGTTGCCGTATTTGAACAATCGGTTCCAAAGCTACTGACCTTCAAAACATTTACTTCAAAAACATGCCTTCACTGTAAGGGAAATACAAAATGCTTGCAATGAAGGAATTTTGGTTACTTCGTAAACGATCGCACTTTTCAATAGAAAGCTAGTAATTTCAGTTGAGCACACCATTTACTACTAGAGCCTTCGTATTTATTTTGTATTAAATATTTTGTTAGCTTATTTGATTACTTCGATCCTTTAAATTGTGTGAAGGGCGAGATATCTTTCAGACTATCGAAACATCCCATAGGTAAAATACCTCCCCCAAAGTACATATTAAGTTATTCTTAGGATTTTATGAAAGGTAACGAAACAGAACTAGATATTAATATTTTGTGCAAAAATTATTCATTATCCAAGCATAATAAATAGATAAACATAAGAACTTTCAAGTTATCCAACCTTCTAAACAAATTTCAATATGTCACTGTTTTTATTTACTAGTATAATTCCCTTGTATAAATATTTTAAATACCATCTTGAAAAGGTCTATAAATATTTTAAATTATTCGGAAATATTTAAACACAATTGCAACGTAATTATTTGGATTAACAGAACTACTGCCATAACAATTTATATATCAATCAATTGTAGCAACTATAGCTAATCAATTGTAGCAACTGTAGTAATAATTGTAGAACTCTAGTCGCATCAATATTAAGTATAATAACAGTTATTTTAATGATGGTTTAATTCCTAACAATCAAAATCCTAATTATAGATTTTCAAGTAACTAGTTTGTATACATTGATAGATGTATTCTCGTCTAGACACATTTATTGCCATTTAATTAAACGAAATTTGAATTTTCATCTAGTTTTTTTAGGTGGTTCATAAAAAGAAAGGAAATTGTTTTTATAAAACGGGAAACATTTTTTTAGGCATTAACAGTTTAAATTTACTAATTAATGTTTTCAGAAAGTTTTTTCTCCTTACGAATGAAACAGGCACTTGACTTTTCTTGTCATTCGCACATGAACACAAAATTTTTTTTGGCTACTTTATGGCAGTACCATTTAGGTGAGCCAACAAGTTTTCAGAAACTAAATTGTTTTTTTGTCACTAAAAATCTTAATTTTCAGAATTTAATGAACGATTTTCAAATGTGTTTTACATTAGATACTTTTCTTGCTGGGAACTACCAATATATTAGCATTTCAATCCACTGAAAAAACTGTCACATTTGAGTTCCGAAATATATTTCTCATAAATAGCGAAGGGCACCTAGCAATAAAAAAAGACTAACACAAAACTCTGTAGCATAAAATTTAACTATTAGATATTAAGTGGTTAGTAAAGATTCTAACATATTATATATAAGTAAGTGAAGTCTCTTTGAATTATATTTAAAATGTACATTAGTGCATAAAATCACTCTACAAAAGCGCATAACAAGTGCTAGGGATGATTAATACTTCACGCTTTTCTTGTCATGTTTTATTTTAAAATTGCTTTCATTTCGTTGAACTCAATAAGCGATTATTACTTTAAAATTTCGAATTGGGGCTCTATTAGCCTGGAATTTCAGATATATTTTTTGCTTCAAATAACACTATGGTGTATTTTCAATTACCTACACCCTCTGCATTTATCGCATGCAGTAGTTTGATAAGGTAACTCCAATATTGGGATTCAAAATTCGCCAAGCATTATAGCAAACATTAATAATGAAAAACAAATTAAAAATCTACCTGCAGTTACACCGGGAGAATTGCTTTAAACTAAGGTATGCGGCTAAAAGGAGGGAAAGATGTTAAAAACGTGATGTACATTGTCTTACCTATACCTAGCATATCATTATGGTGATATATAGCCTTGATATCTAGCGAGTACCTTTCAAAATCGGTTGTGAGAAAACATGCCGATGTTCTCATTTGCTTTAAGCGTTTAATGATTGACAGAGCATACGCTTTCCAATACGACGTTTCTAGACGCATGTCATCCTCCATATATAGGCCAAGTTTAAGACAGGCAGCTTTCCATGCTCTCCCATCCAAGGATACTGCCACGTTCCACGAGCTACACACGCAGCAGAGACTCGAAAGACTTCTGGCGTCAAGAAAGCTTAGCAAATTTTCCCTGGCGGGATCAGGCAGGTCCACAATTAAATTGAAATTTCTGACAGACATGAGGGATAGTTTCCCCTTTCTCCTCGTGTGTACCTGAAATAAATTTACATACTTTTAGATTTCAAATATAACATTTCGAATGTATATCATCATTCATGGCGTGCCCCCTCGGATAGGGCCAAGGCCATCTGAACCAGACGTTTCCAGCCACCTCTATTAGCAGCCAAACTCCAATTCCTAGTTTTAAGGATTAAACAATAGAGTGGGTCAAAAAAATAAATATTTTTTTCGGAACGCTTTAGGGCGGAAAAGTTGCCTATTGTATATAATAAGAAGGCATAAAAAAAATAAAATCGGTTAACATCTTCCGTTCGCGCATCGTACTTAAAAGTTTATAAAAAAATAGAAAAAATCCCGATATTTGTATTTTTTTCCTGTTAGTTAAAACTTCTAAAATAAACATGCTTTAGTTTTTTTATTCTTGTTTAATGGATTAAATGACCTAAATTAAATTCTGATCAATAATCTAATTATTTCCGTTCGCGCAACGTCTTAGAAAAAACAGAAATTTATCAATATTTCGCAATTTGCACTGTGCTACTCTTCGTTCTTTTTGCTGAAACAAAACGAACTATGCTGAAGACTCGTAGTATGAGGAAGATGAATACAAACCAAGTGTATAGACTGAAAGCCCCAATGGCAGATGAGAATTCAACTTAGAGTAGCAACGCTAAACAGTGATCGGTTCGGAGTTTCTGATCAGGCAACATCTCTCATAGCGTCAAATGTTCTGCGAGATGTTGGGATGATAACCGACACAGATTCTTCCTATGTGGTTTATAAGTGTAAAATAAGAAAATACAAGAGTCGTGTTAGGGCGGATTTGAAAAATCAATTCATACCTCCTGAAAGTTGTCTTTTCTTTAACGGAAGAAAATATACTTTGTTGGTCGAAAAATTGAATGTCAATCAATTTCGTAGGAATATGAAAGAAGAACACTATTCTCTTATCCAGAAACCTGGATCAATTTATATTGGACATGCATCTCCTTCCTCGAGCTCAAATGGTATAACTCAAAGCATTATTCCTCATTTGTCTGAACTATCAATATCACTAGACAAACTAGAAGTAGTAGGGTGTGATGAAGCAAATTATGTAGAAAATCATGCAAGACGCCCGCTACAGTGGAGAATATGTCTCCTGCATTTTAATAAACTTCCTTTTAGCCCCATTTTCCAACATATTCATGGTCAAACTGCAGGATCTAATTATTTTATTGGGCCAATTGGCAGCAGCTCACTAGCTGGGAAAAACCCCTTGTGGTTGATTATGAACCCATAGATTGTTCAATTCCTGATATAGACAGGAATTTGTTGAGCAAAGACAAATATAATTTGTTGGACATTTCAAATGCAATCACCTTGGGACATTATCCAGAAGGCTTGGCAAATAGGGACCCTGGTCCTTAGTCCCATTCCAGATGACTAATTGCGGCCAATCGAGTCCTTAGGTTGTATATAAGTTCATCAGATCCATCCCGAAACGTAAATAGTTGGCCTCATCTCTAAATCATATACGCCTATGTGGTTTGCCATAAAAAGAGCAAATATTTTACTGGCGGACCAAAACTTTCAAGCAATCCAAACATCACGGTATTTATCCGTCAAATTTCTCCAAGTTGTCGATCCAGTAATTCACCGATACAAATTGTTTGTGTACCCAGAGAAGGTTCTGTTGGCAATGCTGGTTGATGAAAGAACATATTCAGGAGCTTGGTTACAGGAGGGTCTCTTAAGAGCAAGATAAACCGTCCCACCAAACAAGATTGTTAGAAATTTCGTACCCCCGGAGATACACTTTCAAGCTTCCGATTACATCGAAATTATTAATTTGAGTTCATGTATGGTGTATCCTCCCCCAATGTTGCGGAACCTAAGTGAAGATTATATTAAATCATTCATTAATTCTGACACTACGCCCATCAGATGAATACTAAAATTTCCCTGTCACACCCAGGCTGTGGAGATGCGAGTCAAACTTGTAACAGAGGCCTCGAATAAAGTATGGGGACATGAAGCTAGAGATTGCTATATCCGAGAAACACTGAATTCTAGATCGGTTATGCCTCATTTCTAAAAAAAAAAAAAAAAAAAAAAAAAAAAAATCAGACTTTAAATGTGTATCGATATAAAAAAGAAAAAGTAAAAACAGTAAGCCAAAGAATCCTACTCTATGGAAAATCTTTGTAAATAGATGTAAATATATGTAAATACCCACCCAACAATTGGATGGTTGGTTGGGTAGGATCTGAGTGGAGCTCGACGTGCAACCACCTCCGCGTGGTGAGTTCTGGGTAGTTTTGTTCTAGCAAATCGAACGATGAGTTGCACAGTGAAAATTGCAAAATATTGTTAAATTTCTGTTTTTTCAAAGACGTTGAGAAAACGGACAAAATAAGATTTATGATCAGAATTTAATTTAGGTTATTTAAACCAAAAAAAAGAGCAAGCATAAAAACTAAAGTGTGATTATTTTAAAAGTTTTAACTAACAAAAAAGTTACGAAATTATGACGATTTTTGCAATTTTTCATAAAATTTAAGTACGATGCGCTAACGGAAGATGCTAACCGATTTAAATTTTTTTTTCATGCCGTTTTTCTTATTACAATCGGCAAATTTTCCGCACTAAAGCTTTCCAAAAAAAAAATATTTTTTTTCGACCAGCCCTATTAAACAATCCTAAATTGCATCCACCCAACGACGTTTAAGCCTTCGACCGTTTGCACACGGAGCAACTGGTTACAAACCCGTCCGACGGGTTTGTAACCAGTTGCGTCATGTGCGTGGCTCCATTCAATTACATAGGTTACGACTCATCACGGACTGGTTTGTGATTTGAGTCAGTTATCAGTTTCTTTTGCGTTGCTCCGTGTGCAGACGGCTTTCCTCCTCTTGTGTTAATTGGTCTAGCTAAGAAACTTTCCTTTAGTAAGTTACTGTCGTTCATACGAATAACATGCCCAACCCAATTGAAGCTGCATAATTTAATGTTATGAACATCAGGCTCTTTTAACATTCTGTATAAATCGCAGTTGCGTCTTCTGCACCAGACGACATTTTCCAGAATACCTCCAGAAACACTTCTCAAGACCTAGCGTTCAAAAATATGCAAAAACTTTTCCTCCTTCACTGTCAGAGTCCAGATCTCTGAAGCATAAATCTATCGAATGTATATAGTACCTGAATTTAAAGGAAAAGGATGTCCAACCCAATCAGGAGCGCTATTTGTGGGCAAAACACATGAACCATTAAGATGCACATCTAAAGCGCCAATTACCATCAAATTCTTCGTCAAGCAACAGATTTTAATCAGAAGCAATGCTTAGATTCAAATCCTTCTAAGATCGGCTACACCACTTCTTTTGCCATTTCTAGAGTAATTGTATCGCAAGACATCAGTATTTTTCAAGACTGGACTTAAGAAAAATGTTAAAATTATCGAAAACAACGTTATGTTTTTTTTATTGCTGTGCATCGCGGGATTAAAGTATTTTAGACGACTGAAAGCATTTAAAATAAGAACCAAATATAGAAGAACCAAATATCGTAAAGATTTTTGACCAAAGAATTACCTTATGTAGACCTTAAAAACAAAATAAAAAATATCAATGAGGCTGCATTCAACTGAAAAAAATTCAAGCAGCAACCATTCCTGCAGTTTTCCAGTGTTTGACAATGTTAATCACGAACTTTTATTATATATAAAATCAGTTTATCGTAGATCTGCATGTAAAGTTAAATTACCAAAGATACTTTCCAGTTCCAAGTTAAAGACATGCATGCGTAATTTCTTTTACTTTACAAATTCCGGTCTGGTCACCGCTGAGCTGTCAGACCATGGGCTCTCCAATAAATTTAAAATTTACAAGCCAAAAACAACTAGTACAGAACACATGTTTAAAGGCGGGATCAGACTCGGGGACCTTTTTCGGGGTAATAACAGTTCTGTCAAAACTCGATCCTCTGTAGACGGGGAAATCCATCAGTGTGATAGATGTCTTTCCTAAAGGGGACTTCATCAGATAACATGGACAAAATCACGGCAAAAATCTCGCAAGTCTTATCGACCAATTGCATGCAAGCGAGCGATGAAGACGTGACGCAAATTTTGGTTCTTATTTTTCGGATTCATTTCAGAAGCACAGTAAACATGCCGGTCTCTCAGAACGTTCCATGTGTGTGTAATTCAGAAATGGAACCTTTTTTGATAGATGGAATAGAAAACAAAATTAAAATAAGTCATTTAAGTTGACATTTTTATTATAAGAACACTTTTACACATTTGTATTTCCTCACGAAAATAACATATGTACTCAAAAATATTTTCTTTATCAAACTTTGAACCATTAGTATAAACATATGGAATTAGCAAAGCCATGTAGTCTAAATATTTTTTTTTCATATAAAGCCCACAACTTTCATAGGCATGTATACACACTTTAGGTTCATGTATATAGATTTGTATGTTATACGAATAAAATAAAAACTGACTACTGTAACATAAATCAAGCCTAATATAATGTAAATGTAAGTGAAAATTAGAGTAGCCTAGAATCGAATGTTGTGACGAACTGCAAAAAAAAAAAAATAATTAAGTCATAGTCAGACATGAAAATATTTACATTCGATTCTGTTTTTGCACGGTTTTGGAATAACACGGTCCAAGAAAAAGAACCGTTTACTTTCTTACTGTTTTTTTATCTACTTTAACACGGTTTAAAAATCTAAAAAGAATAATATTGAGTTCATTGTTATCAGAGAGTATTTCAGAGAACGTAAATGATCCCACGTAAGTTCATAGCAGTGATAATGAAGGTGTGGTTCCACTATGTGCAAGTACAATTCTAGACGTCCTCCAACTAGATTCTAAAGCGTGAAATCATTTTTTTTTACCAATGATGACAATGTAGAACGAGCTGTTCCATTCTATCATGATTTAAAAATTATCACAGCACGTTTTGAAGAATCCTATAAAGAATTAACAAAAAAAAATCACAGCGTCTGATAACTCTTATTCAAAACCGGGAAAACAAAAGAAACACAAGATGTTTAATTTTATTAGTTACTTTAGTAGATATATCACTAATAAATATTTCTCGTGACGAGAGGGAGTTTTCGCCACCAAAAAGCAACGGTAAACGGGCACGTTTATTTTCTAGTAGACTCTGAATGACCCAATGTTATATGTAGGTATGTATAAGTAAAAAATTTAATTTTTCTTTAACCACTGACTACTGAAGCACATTCTCAACTTAAAAAACCTTTAAAAACATAATTAAAATAAGATGCGGATTTGCTCTTACATATTTATACCATTTTAGTTGATCAAATCAAAACTTCATTTGAAAACTAAGTATATTTCGATGTAACCTATTTCCCATATTTGAATGTTCACTTTTTTTTTTTACAAGGTTTTTTGTGTGCGGTAGTCTCTTGAATACACCCCGGGCATAAAGAAAATCTGAAGTATTATTTTCAAATTAAGGTGACTGCCTACGTTGAAAATGTCATTTTTTTGGACTATTTTGGTCAATTGTATTTTTTTTTTTGCAAGAATCGTGTAATTCAATCTTCTCTTTTCAAAACCATTTTCTTTCTACATCAATTAGAAGCAGAATTGAAGCTATTTTAAAAACATAGTCTGCTGCAAAATTGAAGTGATAAACCATGAGTTTTTCTCAGAATTATGTTTTTTTAAATCACAAATCTCTGCCGTTATCATGATCTCACATAATAATGTATATAATTCGATACAATTTTCAGGAAATGTTTTAGATGCTATTGTTAATGAAATGAGCCACAATAATTTGTGTATAATAAATAGTTTTTCCATTTGGGGCTGTTTTTATAAGGAAAGGAATGACGAATTGGGGAAAATTTTCATATTGGAACATAAAATTGTATGTATTATTTTTCCATTTTAAAATTTCTCTTAGATTGTAGGTCATTGTGAAGATAACTGTCGTATGTATCATGTGTGAGAAGGAGATTAAAATAGTAGCATTAGAATTTTGTGCAGAGTGACAGGCGTTTTAGCTAAATTTCATTAAACATTACTTGAAATTGACCAATTTATAAAAAGTATGGTATTTGCAGGTAAGTGTTTATTTTTTAATTTTTAACTGCTATTCTACCATAAAAGACCAAAAAATCCTTTAATTTTTTTTTTAAATTGGCTACGAACGTAGGCAGTCACCTTAAGCGCCTAGACAATTCTTTCGATTTGTAGCATGTATGAACAATCTAATAGCATGTTTTGTAAAGTTTTCAGTCACATTTAAAACAACTTTATATTATGATAAACTATTATAAATAAGTTGACAAACAAATTCACGATTTCCACGAAAAACAATTCTGACTTGCATCATAATAAACTTTAAAGCTAGTTGATTGAAAGAGGTGATATGAGTAAGAACACATTGGTAACTGAACTCTCCAATTATTTCAGTATATATATATGTGTGTGTGTATAGTTATTATAAATGTTTACTATACCTCAATTTGTCTACTTTGATACATAGAATTTCATTAATCGTGTCTATAGCGTCACAACAGTAACTAATATTTAGCACTAATGATAATCATTTTGGGGACAAAGTTTAAAATGGAGGCACCTACCACATTTAATAAATTAACTAGCCTGTAGACAAGTAAACATGTACAGGAATGATATAATGTACTTTTTTATACAAATTAGTGTTTTTATTGTTCTTTTTTCTTCTATACTAAAATTTACACATATCTGTATCATTACTTTTTTTCTTTTCAAATTTCCTGATTATGCTTTTCTGTAAAATGCATATAGTTCTCTACCTGTTGAAAGAACGATAGATCACCGTTTATCTAGCTTTAAATTAGAAATCAAATATTTAATCAGATTAAAGATTTGGTCAAATTTAGCACTTTTATTATAGTATGGGCCGTGACGATCTTGCGGTACAGAGCGTTGGCTTTCGGAGCTGAGGGTGTTCGGATAGAATCCTGGTGAAGCTCCACTAAAATGCCTCCGTTCGTGTCGTCCGTTCATAGGGGGTAATGCTGGTACACTTATATGGTGCCCCCATAATAAAATGGCCAACAAAACTGCGGTGAATTATAGGCGAATGTCTTCCCAACAAGGGCCTCCGCATTGCTTTAAGAAAAAATTATTATAGTTACGAAATTTGCAAGTTAACGGGAGATGCATGTTGGTCAAATGTATTGCCTAGAGTAGAAACGTACTTAGTGATTTATGAAACAGCAAAAATACAGACTTTTCAACTATATTAAGGGTTGCGTTTCTTGTAAACAAGGTAAAAATACTGCAGCAGTTTTCATAAAGAACTTACATTCATTATTTTTACTATAAAACTACATGTTCAGGTGCCTTCTGCATAAGCATACAGAGGGACCGGAATTTGCAACTTAAAACCAGGTGTTACGTCATATAACCCTTTAGTGTCATGCGATGCATCCGTGTGCCCTCTAGCGGCAATATGTAAAAGGAAGTAGAAGTACAAAAGCGCCGCTTGACAGCGGTCGACAGCTACTCTGCCTCCCGTTAGCGGAGAAATAAAAATAAAGTTAATTTTGCAGCAATCAATGCTGTTGGTCCGTCAGCTTATTTAAGCACGAAATTATAATCTAAACATTGTGGTCCTACCGAGGACGGAGACGAAACCAGCCATGGATAAAAAAGAAAAGAAGTCAGGTATGGATATAAAAGAAAAATCATCTCCCACTTTGAAGGATTTAAATAGGATTCGTGGGAGGATAAAAACAAAATTTACTCATATGCATAAGTTCATCGAAATGTATGATTCAACTAAAGAAGAAAAAGAACAAGAAATAGTGTTGGAACAAAAGTTAAGTAATTTATATCAAATAAAAGAAGAAATTAACAGTCTATTTAGTGACTATTCAGAGGTGGAAGAAGCCGATGAAGAAACCCTGTCGAAAGCCGACACAGAATTACTTGAAATGGACGAAGAACGAGATAATTTAGAGGTAAATGTCAAATGCTTACTTTCTAAACTTAAATCTGATGTATCTGAATCCCAGTCAACTAAAGCTGGGCAAAATATAAACTTTAAATCTGTCATGAATCAGTTAGAATTTAACACTAAATTACCGGAAATTCCTTTGCCATTTTTCAGTGGCCAAATAGAACAGTTTACTAACTTTAAAACTCAATTTGTTAGTTTGATAACAAACAATAAATGTTTATCTGAAGAACAAAAATTATTCTACCTGAAGGCCGCCTTACGTGGTGAAGCCAAATTTATTGAAACAAGTGATGATACCTTTGAGTCGTTATTTGCTGCTTTAGAGCTGAGATATGATAACAGACGGGCGGTTGTTGACATACACATCCAGTCTATTCTCAAAATAGAAAAATTAAATGTTGAGTCATCAAAGGGTTTAAGATTAATTACAGATACAGTAAATAAAAGCTTAAGAGCCTTAAAGGTTCTAAAATTAGAGTGTAACGAGCTTACGAATGCAATATTTGTAAATATAATTTCACAAAAATTAGATAAAGAAACAAGAAAGGCATATGAAATGTCTCTTACGTCAAAGGAAATTCCATCGCTTGAAGAACTACTTCAGTTTTTACATGCAAGATCTCTCGTTTTAGATCAGATCTACAAACCCCCAACCACAACTAAATTTCGTCAGGCTACAACAAGCAAAATGAACAATTTACTTGTTAATCAAAATAAACAAAAAAGTTATGTCAAACCCTGCGTTTTGTGTAACATAGAACATCCGTTATACCGATGTTCGAAATTTTTGAATATGAGTGTTACTAAACGCATAGAAATATTAAATGAAAACAAATTGTGTAAAAATTGTTTAAAGTTTCATAATGTACCCTGTAAATCAACGTTTGTCTGCAGAATTTGTAAAAAATCAGGTCACAATTCTCTAGTTCATGTTCCATCGGAATCGAAACTACCGCTTTCGAACTGTGAAAGTAGTTCTCATGTAGATGAATTATTGCCTTCGGATACGAGGCTGGCGCCAGATGCCCCACATGTTATGCAATCATCTCTAGCCGCTGCTAATTCCAAACATAGCGCGTTGCTCTGCACAGTCAGCTTATATATTGAAAACAAATTTGGAGAAAAAATAAAAGTAAAAGGGATTTTGGATAGTGGTTCCAGTATATCCATCATGACCTCGGAAACAGCTGAATCATTAGGATTGAATAAACAAAAAGTTAACACAGCGATTTCGGGAATAAATTGTGGTGAATGCTTTGTAAAAAATAAAACCACAGCAAAAATATCTAATGAAGAGGGTGATTTTAGCCGAATTTTATCATTTTTTATTTTGCCTCGTATTACTGGGTTAACGCCTACTCAACGAATTGATATATCCAATATTTATTTTCCGAATGAAATAAGACTTGCTGATGCGGATTTCAATGTCCCTACCAGAATCAGTGTATTGTTGGGATGTGAATTGTTTTTTGATTTGTTAAAGGCTGAAAAATTCAGATCGTATGACGGTTCATTATTATTGCAAAACAGTGTTTTCGGATATCTAGTTACAGGGTCGATCAAAAATACAGATTCTTATTATTTTTCTGGTCTAATCTCAGAACCTGAAAATTTAGATGAGGTTGTAAAACATTTCTTTGAATTAGAGTCCTTTCGGGGAGATCGTATAGGAAATTCAGATGACTCAAAAACATTTGAAAAACAGTACTGTGAAGAACATTTTAGTTCTACAGTTAAGAGATGAAACAGGAAGGTACATTGTGAGATTACCAACTATTAAAGAAAAACTGCACACTTTAGGGGATTCTAGAGAAATCGCAGAAAGGCGTTTAAACTTACTTTGGAAAAAATTAGATAAAAATAAGACAATGGGCACATTATATAAAGCTTTTATGGAGGAATATGTTTCTCTTGGCCATATGGAAAGAGTGATCAATGATAAGTGTCCTAAGGAAACCTATTATATTCCACACCACGCTGTCTTTCGCCCAGAAAGCACATCAACACCACTTCGCGTCGTGTTTGACGCTTCATCAAAATCAAGCAGTGGAATTTCTCTGAATTCCATATTGCTGAATGGTGGGACAGTACAACAAGAATTATTTTCTATAATAGCGAGATTCCGTACTTATAGATATGCATTCAGTGCGGACATAAAAAAGATGTACAGACAGATTCTTGTAGATGACAGGGATAGAAATTTACAAATGATAGTGTGGAAACCAACTCTTTGTGCTCCAGTGGAGACATACAGACTTAAAACTGTTACTTATGGTACAGCTTGTGCTCCGTTTCTAGCGACAAGAACTCTAAAAGCACTGGCTGAAGATGAACAAAATTATTCCAAGGCGTCCTTAGCACTAATCAATGATACCTATGTAGATGACATTTTGTCGGGATCAGATAGTTTAGAAGAAGCAAAGGACTTGCAAATTCAGTTAGCTCAAATTCTATCTAAAGGAGGTATGGAACTACACAAGTGGGTGTCTAATAACTCTGACTTATTAAATGACAACAAAATTGAAGAATATGCATTTTCAGACTTGCCCACTGTTAAAACACTTGGCATGCTGTGGCAACCCATGTCTGACAATTTCAAATTCAGAGTCGCAGTACAACATTCAGAGAGCTACACAAAACGTGACGTTCTTTCAACTATCGCCAGACTGTTCGACCCATTAGGTCTTATCGGTCCAGTTGTCACAAGGGCGAAAATATTTCTGCAAGGACTTTGGCAGTTGAAGCTCATGTGGAATGATCCCATTCCACCAAACGAATTAAATGACTGGTTGAAATTTTTAAAACAGTTACCTGATGTCAATCAGCTGCAAATTCCAAGGTTTGTCCTTCTTCCAAATGCTACTACCATTGACCTGCACTGTTTTTGTGATGCATCAGAAAAAGCTTACGGTGCAACAATTTACATATCTTCTAAACTCATCAACGGAGAAGTGAAAACAAATTTATTGTGCAGCAAATCAAGAGTTTGTCCAATTAAGAAATCAACTATTCCTCGGCTTGAGCTCTCCGCTGCATTGTTATTGGCTCGCCTCGTGTCGAAGTTGGTGCCAATCCTACAAATTCCCATTAATCACATATACATGTGGAGTGATTCCACCATTACTTTGGCGTGGATCCGTACACCTCCGGAAAAGCTAAAGACCTTTGTGTCGAATAGAGTGATACTGATAAACTCTTTGTGTCCTAACTATGACTGGAGATATATTCCCTCTTCAGACAATCCGGCAGATGTTATATCACGTGGTTCATCAGCTTCTGACTTATTGCAGAACTCGTTGTGGTGGCATGGCCCCACTTGTTTAAACTCAGACATTCTATCTTCAAGTGACTGGGATATTCAAAATGATGATTTATATAATAAGGAACTTAAACCTTCTGTTCCAATAGTTTTATTAGGGGATACAAAAATTGATTTTCTTGATAATATTTTAAATTTAAGTAATAATTTCACTAAAATTTGTCGTATTTTAAGTTACATTTTCAGATTTTATCAAAATGTTAGAAATTCAAAGGAGCGCAAGGTAGGTAGTCTAACAACAGAGGAGCTCAACCATGCATCGGATGTATTGGTAAGATTGGTTCAAGGAGCTGAATTTCCTGAGGAGATTTCAAGTTTGACTAAACTCAAACCTATTAAATTTGGAAAATTAACCAACTTAAATCCATTTTTGGATAAAAATAAAATTCTTCGTGTAGGTGGTAGGTTACAAAATGCTAATGTAAATGAAAATACTAAACATCCAAAACTTTTGCCATCTAGACACAAACTTACAAAAATTATAATGGAATCCCTCCATAGGAAATATTTACACTTAGGCCCTCAGGCTTTGTTGCATTGTGTCAGGCAAGAATTTTGGCCAATTGGAGGAAGAAGTTCGCAAGGAAAATTGTTAACGAATGTGTTACGTGTTTCAAAACCAAGCCCATTAGTTCCAACCAACTACTAGGAAACTTGCCTGCGGAAAGAGTCAATCCTAGTCCTCCATTTTCTCATTGCGGGATTGATTTCTGTGGCCCTTTTTTAATCAAGTATAAGGGTCAACGCAAGGGTATATTTCAAAAGGTATACGTCGCAGTATTTGTGTGTTTTGCCACTAAAGCGATTCATTTAGAAGTGGTCACAGATCTAACTTCAAACGCATTAATTGCGACACTGAAACGCTTTTTCGCTAGACGTGGAAAAAGTTTTTGTATCTTTTCTGACAACGCCAAGAACTTCATAGGGGCTAATTCTGAGATCAAAAAATTACATAAACTAATGAGTAAACCTTCTGAAATGTTTGTAAATTATTTAATCACAGAAGGAATTAAATGGAAATTCATCCCACCTCGGTCCCCAAACTTTGGAGGGTTATGGGAATCAGGTGTCAAATCGTTTAAATATCACCTTAAAAGAGCAGTGGGTTCTACAAGGCTTACATTCGAAGAATTCTTAACTGTAACAACAGAAATAGAGGGTATTCTCAATAGTAGACCCATTATGCCTATGTCTACATATCCCAATGATTGTAATGCATTAACACCTGGACATTTCTTAATTGGCCGTCCATTAATTTCGATACCAGAGCCAAATTTAACAGAAAGTAAAGATAATTATTTATCCAGATGGCAAAAAACGACCAAATTAGTTCAAATGGTCTGGAAAAATTGGTCGAGAGATTACTTGAATCATTTACAAATCACGAAATAAATGGAAATTTACTAAGGATAATGTAAAACCGAACGACATGATAGTACTAAAGGATAGCAATTTGCCACCTTATAAATGGAAGTTAGGACGTATAGAAGGAGTTGTAAAGGGCTCTGATGGAAAGGTCAGAGTCGTTTGGGTAAAAACTTCTGAGGGTATCTTCAAGAGGGGTATAAATCAAGTTTGCTTATTACCCATAGACTGTAAATAGTTGTATATAGAATTTTTCAGACTGTATATAATTGTATATAACTTTACTTTGCATATTATCATTTGTTTGTGTAAAATTTGTTTAATTGTTGTTTTAACTGTAATTGTAATATGTGTATTGCATCTTGATGAAAATTGATGTGTTAAGCTGCTATAATTGTTGAAAACTTCGATTTCAACGCGGGGTGTATGTTACGTCATATAACCCTTTAGTGTCATGCGATGCATCCGTGTGCCCTCTAGCGGCAATATGTAAAAGGAAGTAGAAGTACAAAAGCGCCGCTTGACAGCGGTCGACAGCTACTCTGCCTCCCGTTAGCGGAGAAATAAAAATAAAGTTAATTTTGCAGCAATCAATGCTGTTGGTCCGTCAGCTTATTTAAGCACGAAATTATAATCTAAACACCAGGAATTATTTTTATTTATTTTTTTCGATCAGAATTATTTTTTACTTTTATTTTATGTTCTTCGTAAAACCACTACACATTAAATATCAATTCTAGTTTTAGATTACTTTCATTCATTCTTGTCCCCACAAACGAGAACTAATACATATAACATTTTCACCAAGGCATGACATGTAATCTTGTTAGCGAAAAAGGAAAAAAAGTTTTAAACCATTGGGGCAACACACAAAGAACTCTTTACTCTTAAGATTTACAATCGATAAAGAGCCGTTTGACACAGTAAAGACACAGTGAAAAATATTCCCTTCCCTCCCCTCTTACAATCTTCCTTCTCTCTGCTTTTTTTAGTCTATAATAAATATCTTATATATATATTGTAACAGTTTTATCTTCTAATTTATCTTTGTATAAGATGAGATGGTACAGCAAGTCACGGAAATACAGGATGTCCGGGCTAAAAGTATCCAAAAGTTGTGATTTATTTTTACGGACATACCCATAAGAATTTTAAAACAAATTATTTTAATAGAAAGAATATCTCACCAAGTTTTAATATTAATCATAGTATCATAGATTTCGATGTGTGCACCTTTTGTGGCACGACTAACGTCTAAACGGTAATAAAGTTCTCTCCAAGTGTTTCGTAGAATATCAGGAGTTATTACACGAATTGTTTGAATGATACGCTTCTTCAACTCATCCACAGTTTCAATTTTTTGTTTATACACAACGGAATTAAGGAATCCCCAAGCAAAAAAGTCTGATAACTCCTGATATGCTATGAAACTCTTGGAGAGAACTGGATTATCATTTAGACGTTAATCGTGCTACAAAAGATGCACACATCAAAATCTATAATCCTATGATCGAAATCCATGATTGATATTAAAACTTGGTGAGATGTTCTTTCTATTTAAATTTTTTTTAAATTCTAATGGGTATTTCCGCAAAAATAAGTCATAACTTCTGGATACCTTTAGCCCGTACATCATGTATTGCCGGTTCGTCACAAATTAACCACGAACACGACAGAACGCACCCTTCTTTCTTAATATAACTCGTAAGGATCTGTTAATGCTCAAATGTAACTAAGGACCCTCTTATAACTAACTTGATCTTGAATAAAAGCTCAAAACTAGTACGTATCTGCTCATATTTCAACTATCTTTGGAACAGGACCTATTTCTGAATAGTTTATTTCAAAGGATATGTAGAGATCTGATACGTACATATGATCCACAACGATCTGCGATTGCAGTCACCTTCGAAATCTGATTGGTATAAACCCTTAAACCCTCCCCTGACCCCCTAAAAATGGATAATATCCAGTTACATTTGAAAGTCCTGACCCTTGATACATAATCCTGTTGACTATAATTAACATGTCTAGATTCGGTCTGGTTTAGTTTGGTTTGGTTTGGAGCGCTACGGTCAACTTTTTGCTATACGAGGACTAATTAGGCCGGGACCTACAGTTTAAAGCTGATTCCGAACGGCTACAAACTTCCATGCCAACAGTGGGAATCGAACGCACAGGATCTGAACCGAATGCCAGCGCCCTAGCTATTCGGCCATCACCTGGCTAATAAGTCTAGAGAAAATTAAAGAAATAGAATTGGTTTACGTAATTTAAATTGTTGTCTTAAGCTGCATATAAGCTAAAAGTATTACACTGACAACGTATTCTAAAAATACTCAGTAAACACATAGCGATATGCATTATATAAAATAATTTATGTAATAATTTTAGATTTATGAGAGTTTTCAATGCGTATTTAACGTAAAAAACCGTGTTCCCTAAACATTAAACATTATAATAGCATTTATTCGTAAAAATTATAGCTTAATTATGAACTGTAAAATCGTGATTAATCAAATCCTGTAAGACTGATTCCATTAAAGTTGAAAAATCATTTGGATTGTTTTTAGCATTTTCAATTACAGTAGTTTGGACAAAAACTTAAAATCTACCTACACACGTCTTCCTATGAAAATAACTAACCCATATAAAAACATGGTTTAAGTATTTTAACAAATTCATTAATAAGTCGCATAAAAAATTATATTCTTAATAAAGTCATATATGCAGTACTTGAATCTAAAATATTTTTTTCCATGCTACATCGTTATAAATGTTGAATTATTCTTGCAGGCTTTGAGATTAAATTATTTCGAAGGCATTTTAGTTGATAGTACATACCCAAAAATGAGGCTTTCTTCAGCTTCGTTTTGAGCTACTAAAGCGTATATCACACGTATATCTACTAGAGCGTCTGTACGTATCTCAAGCTGTGATAATTTTACTCCCTAAAGAGTTCAGATATATGCTGCCTAAAAAGAAGTTGAGTTGTTACATTTTTGAAACTGGGACTGTCATCAGTTTTAATCATGTAAAATTATACTCTGTAGACCGTGTCCGGTGAGGAGTTAAATGCGCATTTTAATGCGCAGATAGTGCTTTTAGGATTTTGTTTTGCTTCAATGTTTTTCAGGTAAAACAAGATAACAAATATTATACTTGCTGAATTATTTACGAACCAAAGTATGTTTATTTTTCTTAAAACTATATATTATTCATTTTAAAGCACATAGTCAGCATTTCGTTTCAAAAATGTTATGTCAGAATCCTAGTCATCATACGATTCCACTTGGACATGATCTATTAATGCCCCAAAGTGAAGTAATGGCGTAATAAGGACGTATGTCACATTTATACTACACCTCCTAATTGACCCTCATTGGTAGAAGCACTTTATGAACGTGACTAAAGCAAGTTACTTTTTGTTGACAGTTATTAGTGACTGCAACATTATGACCTGAAATCAGATGTGAAACCATCAGTTAGCATTTATCGAATGAAAGACAAATTAGCTAAGAGTTTCTGTGGTTTGACAAAAAAATGAGCAGATCCTGTGGAATTATTCGAGGAATGCATATTCATTGAAGAGTACGGAAAATTTACAAATTTATCATTGAAAGGCAGAATGTAATAGTCCCTGCTTTGTTGGTACAAACGAACAAAAAGAAGATAAACAGAATGCAAATTCATCGGTTATAGAAAAGTACTTCGGCACTGGATAATCATGATATTTTCATTAACACATTATTGCATTGGCCGCCAATGTAATTGACTGGTTACGCTCATTAGCTTTCATGTCAGTTACAAGTTAACTCGTGTTA
Source organism: Dolomedes plantarius (assembly GCA_907164885.2). Lineage (NCBI taxonomy): Eukaryota > Metazoa > Arthropoda > Arachnida > Araneae > Dolomedidae > Dolomedes > Dolomedes plantarius. Next base: position 13,161,198 of record OU015490.1, read on the forward strand.
ACTCTAGAACGAGTTAACTCGTAGTTGGTAGTTTACGTTTGTGCATGAGAACACGGGTTCGTTCGTGACCGGTCAACAATGTGTAAGGGCCTGTTCACATAGGAGTCCGGTAGCGGAGCGTTAAAGGAAAGATGACGTTGAGACGTAAATAAACCAATCATAGGCGTTAAAAATGTCGTTGCTAATCGTTTGGAGGTTTTTCATTGGTTAAATAAATTTCAATACTTTAACGCTCCGCTACCGGAATCCTATGTAAACAAGCCCTTAATTGAAAAAAATTTAAGTTTGTTAGTTGAAATTAGAAATATAAAATACTCTCATTGGAGTCTATATTTTAAGAATATTTAAAACAGTTTAGTAAAGGGTGAGCTGATTTGAGAATAAAAGTATTCATTATGGGAAAAAAAAGCGTTGGAAAAATAGATAATTAAATATTTCACATTATAAATTTGGGAAATTTTTTTCTTACTAAAAAGACTAAACGCCGTCATTTTGACGGTTAAAAATAAAATAAAGAATATAAAATATTTAATGTTTTTTTTAAATATGGTTAAATACTTTTAATTTTGAACTATTTCATACAATATATAACAAATTATTATATATTTAGATATATTTTTATGTAGATATGCCGAACTGACAACCTGGTATGGTTTATCCGCAAAAATATATGCATGGTTCGTGCAGTCCTTATTTTTCGGCACCAATATTTCCTCAGAGCCAATATATATGTTATTTGCAAAAGGGGGAAGAGACGAAAAGTAACTAACATTTTTCCGGTATTATTTTTAAGATATCTGAATGTTTCCTATATTGCCGTCATATTGACGGCTTTCAGTTTTAGTAGGTATAGAGCACATTTTCTCCCCTTCTTTACTATCGAATATAATTTTGCAAATGTGCGTGCATATTTCAATTAAAATTAGAAAAAGTCATAAAATTTCAGAAGCCTGAGGGCATAAATGCAGATATAGCGCTCAATAGTATGTCCGAAACCATCAAAATGAAGGCAAACGTCTTTCTACTGTTAAATAAGGGCGGTGAATAACCTGTGTAGTTGTAGTAAACAAACAACATCCTGTGCCTTGGAAAAATAGAAAGTAAGAAAGAATGTAAAGTATACTGTCCATTTATATCCCTCACGAAAACTGGGTGGTCAAGTTGTCACGACCCCAGCATCGAAATCAGATTCCATTTCCTGTTAGCCACTATTGCTTTGAGGATCAAGCGAGCATTCATTTAGGCGCTGTCTCGGGATTGCTTTACCCTTTGAGGGGCGCCTTTTGCACAGTGCAAACGCCAAAATTTAGTCTTTTTTTTCCCTTGCACTCAATGTATTCCAGTTAAATGAGCAGAAAAAGGTTTAACACTGCCATCTGTTATCAGTTTAAAGACGTAAAAACAGTTTACAACGTTTAATTTGAAAATATTTCAAGATTCTTTAGGTTAAAAATATTGGGAGGGGGGGAATCAGCACCGTGCAAAAAGGGGAAGGTTGTTGCCCTGAAAGGTTTAAATATACCGTAAAATCTCGACTATAATACGCTGCCGAGTATAATACGCATGCTTGATTTTGCGCGAAATTGTCGGAAAAAATTAAAATTCGACTATAATACGCACCTATAACTATTCAATATTTTATTTAAAAATTCCACAAATATAATGATACTTTTTCTACTGCCACATAGGACTGTCTTGAAGACATTTTGAAGGGGAAAAAATAAAATGATAAACTTTTGCCCTTGCAACAACCGGGAACTATCACTATTTCAAGGGATCTGTTATTAAACGAACTCGTGTGCGATACGAACTGAGAGTTCAGTTCGTTTAGAAAGGAACACCTGCTTAGTAATCAGGTGGATGAATTGCGGAGTGAAGATGCGCGGTCACCCGTGTTGCGACAATGTCTTACAGCTGTTGTACATTCGTTTATTCAATGTTTAAAACTACATTTGTTTTTGTACGCGAGTATAATACGCCCCCTCATTTTTCCGGACTAAAATGTGAAAGTCCGTATTATACTCGAGATTTTACGGTAGTTGAAAGGCTTCTTAAAATATATATACTGTAGATTGACATTTTATTAAATATTCCTTCATAATTTCATTTTATATATTAAAATGTCTCTAATAGTTTGAATTTTTCATTCCTTCACAGTATCTGGATTGTAAATGCACAAGGGGTATTATCTTTTCGTTTCTTTATTCAGGCAATATTTTCTTTTGCTTGCAAATATCACATTTTATATATTTATTTTACACTATTTTTTGCTTAATAAACCATATTCCATATAGTTTAAACGTGAAAAATATGATATATTAATATTTCCTCTCAGATAAAATTCCCCTTAAATTTTTTCTGGTTTTTTTTAAATATATATATATATTTATCTGTTTCTATCTATTTCAAGAAAATCAAAACTGCTTTCCCATTGTTGTTTTTCAAATAAGCAGTGTTAGTCATGGCCGATAAGCAACATATTTATGAAGCTGATATCGAAGGAGTGGTAGAAAAAAATGATATTTTCTTTTCTATCTTGAGATAACCAATATTTCTTCTCTCACATTAAGATCAAAAAGCGAAAAGTTGTAAAATTGCCTTCGAAAATTATTCTGCTAAATAAGATTACTTCGTAATATCTCGACAGAGCAGATTTCCGCCAGCGACGTTTCTTTCTGAATTGATCGCAATATTTTTGTTTTCCACACTCGGTGCTTCGTTGTGAATTATTAAGAATAATTTTTAAAGGAGCTTATTCAATGCCCTCACTGAAATTTTTACAAGAACCCGATAGATATAGAATGCGATAGAATACGCAGCAGAATGTGACAATGAATTTTTCAAAAGGGAAATAATATTTTAAAATAAATATTTGTTATTGCAGATTATATTCGTGAGACGTGTAGTAAAACAAGAAAGTCATTATACCTTACTTGATGGAACATTTTGTGTTGTTTCCTATCAGAGAAAACAGTTTTTTATAGAGAATATTAAAGAAAAATTAACGTATATACACAACGAAATTTTTTATAATTAACTATATATTTGACATATGGAGCTAAAATTCTGTATTTTCCTATTATTAGTGTATTAAAAATTATAAAAGAATTTCGTAATTTATCGATATGACATGTAAACTACAAACAATCATTCAAATAAAAAAAACAGTTTATCTCGTAAAATAATTTCTAAAACAAAATATTGCATAAAATAATCGAATTAAAAATGAATAACTTTATATTTTGTTATTACAGGTGCATGTTGCATTGTACATTCTCTTAGACACTTGAATTAATTGTTTAATGGAGTTTATGTATTGTTCAAAACAATTGAAATATTTTACAATAGTGTCATGTTGTTGCAGTTGTTTCTAACGCCCCCTGACTGGAAGTTCCAGACAAGGTTCATATAGGCTTCGGGTTGAAGCGTGGGCTCCGATTTATATAGCAACAAGGGTTGGAGTCAACCTTAGCTAGTTGCTACCTCAGTGTTGTCCGAACTCCCCCAGGGGCAACATCTGGGGGGATCGTACCATCTCCCACCCTCTCTGACCTCATAGAGGAGCAATAGTGTCATACTTAGAAGAATATGGTCATTATGTTAAATACAGAATCTTTTATTTCACTTCATGTGTATTAAAACAAGCACAATATGTTTACATTTTAAAAGTTTGCAGCGGCAAGTATCGAACCCATTATGTATAGCATCCGGGGCCGCTATTGGCTGCCACCGAGGATGCCTCTGATAAATTTAACAAGCTTCTATATCGCACCCCGGAAAGAAAAGTGACACAACTCAAAAATGCAGCATTTGAGAAAAATCAACTTAAAGAATACTATACAGCTTGAACTAGCATGACAATGAAACTGATCCAACTGCCCTCAGGTGGACAAATTGCGAGATAGAAATGTGTTGCTTTTCGTGCACTATGGGGTACTTCATACGTATTTTTCATGACATAACCTCAAAATTGCCATTTTCAGGGATATATATAAATGGAGTCTATAAAATGTTTTTATCTGGTTCAATGGATTTTGAAACGGCCGCGAATCAGGCGATGATGAACACCGGTCTAACAGACCTTCAACTTCAATAACCAATGAAAATATCGCGATAATTCAAGATTTAGTGTGCCTTGACCGTCGACTTACAATTTGTAAAATAGCTGATAAACTAAATTTAAGCTTTTATGCGGTTCAAACAATTTTAACTGAAGATTTGAACATGCATCGTGTGTCCGCGAAATTCATTCCGAAATTGGCGTCAGATGAGCAGAAAGAACAACAACGTCAAGTGTCCCAAGAACTGCTTAATGAGACCGAAAATGATCAGATTTGTTATATAAAGTTATTATTACAGTCGACGAATCACAGGGTTATGTGTATGAACCAGAAACAAAGGCACAATCATCGCAGTGGAAGAGTCCATGTTCACCGCGACCGAAAACACGCGCGTAAAAGTCGGTCGAAAGTAAAGATAATGTTGTCCCTTATGTGAATCATGAATATTGAGCATCATGATTATTCCCCAAAGGGGCAAACAGTCAATCAAGAATACTACACTCATGTCCATAAATTAGGGATAATGCCAGATCCGTCAAATAAAGGTTCAGAAACAAAACAAACGTAACTTATTCATAAAGCCCATTTATTAAACAAAAGATAAAGAACAAAAAAAAGATGGTGTATGTATGAAACCATTCATAAAAACTACGATTTTCGCTCCCTGGAGCTATTGTAAAAAATATCTCCTTTACAAAAACTTAATATTACATGGTTGGTATGATGGTTAATAAATTGTATGTCTCCCATGCGAGTAAACACAGTCTGTACAACGCCTAGGCATGTTGAGTATCAAATTATCGAGCTGATCTTGGGAAAGATTACTCCAATCAACAAGCAATGCTCTCCCAAGTTCCGGTATACATGTAGGAGGTGGATGATGGTCTGCAACTCATCGGCCAAGCATGTCCCACACATGCTCTATCGGATACAAGTCAGATGAGAATGTTGGCCATTCCATATGGGTCATATCCTCAGATTAAAGGCATTCGTTTACGATGTTTGCTCGGTGAGGACAGGCTTTGCCCCATAAACACGGTATAATGACGGGCAATAAGACGGTAAATAATGACGGGCATTTGTAAACACAAATTCTGCGCCCATGGCACCCCTAAACAAACGTACATGTTGTTCCAGAATGATGTCCCGATAAATGTGGCCGTTCATGGTTCCGATTTAAACATGCAGATCTGTTCTGGAGCCCCGTATAATTCCACCCCAAACGAGCAATCCTGCACCACCGCAACGGTGTCGTCCAATGATGTCGTCTTGGTGGTAACGTGTACCTGGCATTCTACATATGAATGTCCGACGTGAATCAAACTGCAAGCTAAACCTGGACTCGTCGGAAAACATCACACAAGCCCACAGTGAGGATGTCCACATTATATGTTCTCTACTCCAGGCTAATCGCTGCCGGCAGTAAATTGCCGTGAACGGAACGCATCTGACAGGCCTGCGAGCATATAGACCTAAATTTCCCAAACGTCTGTACACGGTTTGTCTTGAAACTGTGGTACCCGTGGCTGCAGATATCTGACGACACAGGTCGGATGCTGTCCTCTGACTGCTTCTTTTGGCAGTTAATGCCAAATACTGAACTTCATTCGTCGTTGTAACTCGAGGGCGACCTGTACTGTAATGTCTGCTGACATTTCCATCATCTTGGAATCGTTGCCAAAGCCTAGAGAGAGGACTTTGGGCAATTCCAAGTTCCCCGGATACTTTCATCTGAGTACGCCTACATACCAGGCGGCCGATAATTGTACCACGTAAAAAATCATCCACATTCGTCCTTTGTGTCATAACTATTCGATTATGGCCCTGTTGTGACTTACAGAACGCTTGTGAACAATTTTACTTCTTTGCCACCATTCCTTATATACCCCTCTCTTAAACTCTCGTCATTGTGTCGTAATATCAGCGTCATCTGGTGGCTTCCTGTAATTTGCATATTATTCTTGAAGATATGTGTGATAATTCTACAGGGGAAATTTTTACTTTAGAGTCCGATTTCCGTGTAATTCTGAATTATTAATTCATGGACATGAGTGTATAAACGTGTCCTTGAGTGTTTGCACGAAAATGTGAGGAAGAAAATGCCTGCACTCTGGCGAGACAAGAATTGAGTTCTCCATCACGATAACACACCGGCTCATAGTGCGATCTCCATCAGGGAATTTTCGGCAAAATTCTAAATTCCTGTGCTTCTGCAACCCCCCACCCCCATATTCCCCAAATCTAGCTCCTGCAGACATCTACCTGTTTCACAACCTGAAAATTTCTCTGAAAGGGAAGCCCTTTGACTCAATTGAGGATATACAGGCAAATCCGGAGAAGGTTCTTAACACCTTTAAGATAGAAAATTTCCACGAATGCTTATGTCACCCAGTGGATAAGTGATTAAGGCCTTAGCCTGCCATGCAGGGGGCGTGGTTTCGATTCCCGCATAAGACTTGGTAGTATTCTGGGTAACCGGTCAGTCTTCCGCCTGCAAAAAGGAGCCCCGTCTAGAAAGGGGAGCTGCAACCCATCGTCCATCGCCTGTGTCATCATTTGTTAGTAAAATTCTTTTGTGATTTGTGTTTCCTTTTCCTTTTATTCATATGTACACCGGACTGCCTTTTATTGTCGTCGACTCCCAGGGACATTAGCAAAAAAAAATGCTTATACAAGTGGAAACACCGGTGGAGTCGATGTGGTCAGTTATAAGGGTACTATTTTGGAGGAAATTCATAGCAATAGTCGATATGTACTGCCATTTTGAAATTAAAAGCCATGTCTTAAAACTTTCCAATCACACCTCGTATTGATACAGCTGAGAGATAACATCATTAGACATAAGTATTTATGAAAAATAATAATCACTTTAGACATCGTAAGGACTTCTCCTAAAAAACAAAACTGACAGCCTTTAATACACTGAAGTGCCACTGAATTAGGGATACCTACCTAGTAACGAGTTGGGCCTCCTCTGGCCTTGATAACGGACGATAATGGACGTCTGCCCGTTAGCTGTTTCTCCGGAATCCCGCGTGGGAAATTATCTCTAAGTCATTACAACATAAACACAATTGATCTTGAAAGATTTTCATGTTAATCCCCCTCTCGTGGCAAAGTTTACGTTTCTTTCAGTATTTCCCTTACTTTTATACCTTATTTCTCAGAAAGTGACATGAGGGTGAAAGCTGCATCCCTTTGAGACGAACATCTAAAACCTTACGTCTTGTTCCTGAAGGTAGGCTGTTTATACTGTTTGTAAAAGGAATATGATAACAAGGCAGTTTCCGTTATTACACGGCATGCTAGAACTAATTTATCAAAAGCAGAAAGTCTGAGCAAGAATATTTGTCATAATACAACATTAATAGTTACATTATTCCGCCTTAAAATGTATTGTTTAGTATCGCAACAAGGAGTTTTGCAGTTTTGTCACCTTTAACTGGTACTGCTTTCTCTTTTTATGCGAAACCTAATTATTGCTTTACCTTTAAAATCCATTGCAAATGTTTTATTATTAATTAGCAATGGAGCCCTTCATATGATCAAATCCCGATATGAATTTAAGTATAGTCAAAGCTTCTTTGATGTCAGATTGAACAAGCACGCTTGCGAACTAACACTCAGGATATTAAAAATCCCATTTTTCCTTTTCAAAGAAAGACAATTTATTCAATGTAACATTCATTTTACTCTATATACAAGCTACAAGGTTTCTTATTCGCCATTTTGTAACCCTCTAAAAATGGAAATTCTTAGAATTGGAAATTCTGTAAATTGGAAGGGTTACCTATATTAAGAGCATAATGATACCGAAAGAAACATAGCGAATGCCAAGCAAGCAAAGATTGGAAAGAACATGCTCTTTTTAAGAATGAGCTTTAATCTCAAAGGAATTTTTTTAAAAACAGGAAGTAATATATTAATTCTTCGTTAAGCTGATTATATGAATTTGTGTCCTCGGAGATCAAGTTTTCAGAAAATGTTGAACTTTTTCACCCTTAGAGCAGTCTAATCTTTTAATTCCCGAAGTAGAGAATTTAAGTACCGAAAATATTACATTAATTCTATATAGACATGTATAAAAAATGACTTCTATGTTTTATAACCTTTTAATAAAATAGATTTGAAAAAGAAATCACTTGAATAATAACGTTAATGCTTTATTCGGAACGCAAAATAACGCATTAACGAAATTCAAAATGTACAAAATTGCGTTATTCAATTTCCGAACGTCGAATCTTTAAATCTTAGCGTCAAATCTTCAAAGAAACCTCGTCTTATATTTTAAAATTTCATGTAATATTCAACGGATCTCTGTATAATCTTAAATATGCCTTTATATTTCCATTTAAGAAATTATTTTTCACCCCTTACAAGCAATCTAGTTACTATTGCCTAAATGTAATTCCTGCATGAAAGTAAAACTAATCCTACTTGATATTCCGAATACGTTTTGTATTAGTTTAAATCTCTAAGATTTTTGAATCAGCTAAGCTGGCGGTAGAGTTTTCTGTACTATCCCATCTTCATTATTCATACTTTTTATAACTTCATTGTAAAGATGTATTTAAATATTCATATTATTTGACTGGGTAAAATATTACTTATTCATAGAAAGATATATAACCAAATAGTATTTTATCAAAACTTTAATGCGAGAGGCTTACAAAATGTTCTCTCTTTCGAATACTTTGTTTATATGCATCAAATACTTTGTTTTTTATGATTTGTATTGTAACTTCATCAGTTAAAGTAAAACAGTTTAAATGAACACGAATAGTATAAAAAAACATTATGTAAAATGAAATGACATATGACAGCTAATGTCCGAGTAGGATGGTTTGGTTTGGAGCGCTACGGTCAACATTTTGTTACACGAGGGATAATTAGACCGGGATCTTCAGTTTAAAGCCGATTCCGAACGGCTACAAACATCCATGCCAACAGATGGACTCGAACCCACAGGATCTGAACCAAATGCCAGCACCCTAGACATTCTGACTTCACTTGGCATAGGAAATGCCCTGAGTAGGAAATGAAAGTGTTTAATCCTTCAGTGTTTTGTTATGCTTACCACATATCATAGTGGTTAGCTTCGTGAGCTACCACGCAATGGGATCGGGATGAAATCATGAATACAGCAGCCTGGTCGTTACTGTGTTTTTTCCTAATATGGAGCAATGCTGGCTCACTTAAATGGTGTTCCCACAATAAAGTAGCCAGCTAAACTTCATGAATATCAAAGGGTGAATTTCTCAGGACAAGTGTCTCAGCTTTAGAAAAAAAATGTGTGATGTTGTTATTCTTGTCCTAATGCCCCCTGGCCGAAACAGTTTCATACCAGGTCCATATAGGCTAGCGGGCTAGGGGTGCGGCTTCAATGTCTCCACTAGTGTGTTATCATTGTAGATTTCCTTGTTATACTCAGTCTTATCATGCGTATAACTTCTGATACTTAGATCCCCATGGTTGATTGACTTTACCTATAATAGTAAAATTATTTAAAAAAGCTAATTAGGTGTGTTCATTATATATATATATATATATATATATGTGTGTGTGTGTGTGTGTGTGTGTGTGTGTGACAGGCCTCGGACGTAGACAACTGCACAATAATCCTAAAATAGGTCCCCTGTGCAAACGAGATGTATAACATTGAATTCAATTGAAGCATCAAGTCTCACAAACCTTCATTTCGATATTGCGGCGTTTATTTAAATATTACTTAACCAGTCCGGTCCTCCAGTTCAACTGATCCCCTCCAGCGGGAAAAACGCATGTCCTATCTCTCTCGGAAATACATGTCGTGTATTTACTTACTGAACCCCATAAGCGGAGAGCCCTGCAAAAAAAACGCGTGATTGCATGTGACGATGATTGCGACCGTAGGCAATTAATTACACAGGCGTGCAACCAAAAAAGTGTTTAGAAACCAATAGCTGATACTGATTGATATTTGGCGGCTGATTTCAGGAAAAATAGTAAAAAAATTCCATGACGTACCATTTTTTCAAAAATTGAAAATTGAAAAAAATTGGAAATTTCACAAATTGAAAATTTTGATTTTCGTAGCCACCAATCGATTGTGTTAATTAAGGAAGGGGATGAGCATATAGTGTCATAAGACGTCCTTACTGGAGAAAACTGGAGATTTTTCTGTCTCTGGTGCGAAAAAAAACGGAAAAAAGAAACAATCTAAAGAATCTGCTGAACTCTTAGGCTCTAGGCTAAAGCAAAAGAATTTATTGGCTCCTCGTACCTCTTTTCCATGGTTCAGAAAAACAGAAACAGATTTCGTTCCATACCTTTCTCGAGATAGTGGCTTGGTTTACTGTAGCAATGTCCCTGGATTGATGGAGGATCTTAATATACAGTATGACGTGAACGAGTGGAGGCTCTTTATTGACTCCTCAAAAAGAAGCCTCAAAGCAGTGCTTCTACCTAATGGCAGCAAGTATGCTTCAGTGCCATTAGGGCATTCTGTGTACCCGAAAGAATCTTACGAGAATTTAGGTTTGATTCTCACCTATTTGAAATATAAAGAACATGGATGGAGGATATGCGGCGATCTAAAAGTGCTTTCTATGTTTCTTGGACAACAAGCAGGAAACACCAAGTACCCTGGATCTTGTGTGAATGGGACAGTTTGGATGAAAAGGATCATTCGATCAAAAAGGAGTGGCCGCAAAGGAAAGCATTAACACCTGTAAACAAAAATGTAGTGAAGGAAAGTTTGGTTGATCCTTGGTTTGGTTGACATTGCCTTGTACTAAGCTGAGTGTCGCCTTTCAACAAAGTCAGTTCTTCAACCTGCTTGTCATCATTTGAAAGTTTTCACCCTGTTGAACATTGAATTCTTAGTATCCAGAATACAGTCATGGGAAAACCCAGCGATCTTATGAGCTGTCTTAGAATCTTTTATTCCATATTTGCTGTGGGATGCAGTTCGTTTCTACTAGAAAGAGTTCAGTTTAACGGTAAATGAGCTGAGACACACACACACACACACACATTTATATATATATATATATATATATATATATATATATATATATATATATATATATACATGTGTGTGTGTGTGTGTGTGTGTGTGTTTGTTTTCTCATACGATAACAAATAAATTCAACATTTTAAAAACACGAAACAAGTCTTTCTGTATGGGAGAGAAAAATATGAGACGTTTTGATTGCCTGGAAATTCACGGAATTCGATTCAGGAACTCCAGGAAAGAGTTTTAAAAAGTTATAGACTATCGTAATGAGATTCCCAACTTCGATATGAGGTTCCCAATCAAGGAGTAATTTAATCAACTTAACCCCTAGTGAAATCTCGCACTGTAACATTTCCCTTAAATAATGCGAATAAAAAATTTAATATCTCATTTACTAGGAATATATAGCCATGTAGGGACAAATAGGTTAATATTGGTGCAAATGCAAGGAAATACAAATTCACTTTAAAATAAAATCCCAGCAATAACACGTGGTCGTTTTAAGATAGATCTTTTATCTTGAACTGCAAGATGTATTTAGTACATTAAAATCTGAATTTCTACATTTAAAAAATAGCAAATAATGCAGATATAACATTATTAATAATAAATAGACCTCGTTTGTATTAGAAGATGGCACGGGGTAAGAATTTCATGCTCACTTTGAGAAACAGGATTAGAGAAATTAAATATAAACTCATTTTAAAATCCTTCTACTCAATGTAAAGAAGAAAATTTTTTTAATCGTATGTAAATTAAACTTTCATAACTTAATGAAAACACCGTCTTTGGATTAACACAAATTCCTAACTTTAGTGATTAAATATTCTAGGTTTCAAAGGTATCGATAAAAGGTTTAGCACCCGATCACCGAAACGAAATTGATTTCGTCTAAGTACTTACAGAATTCCCTTATTGAATTTGTTCCACTCTGAAATTCTTTTAAAAAAATTGGATACCATCTTAAACTTTTTCAACACTGTAAAAAAAGTTTATTTTTTATGCATGCGATGTTTGTAAGTAATAAGCGCGACAGCTGCTCAAGAGTGAAGTAATCAAAAAACTAGGAACAATTTTCGTAACGATACCATTTATATAATGACTCTTTTGCAGAGATAGCGGGTAATGAAGTTTCACGCACCATGGAATCAATCACATGGAAGGAAAAAAATAATATATAAGAAATTATTAATGATCTTTCTGTTGCACGCATTGAGTATTTGTCAAAAGTGTAATTTGTGCAATCCACTTCAGTTTCTTTTCCGCTCTTAAATGCAGTCGATGAACAATCGGATTCAAAAGGTATAATAATGATAATAAATTGCTCATTAGCGTTCATTCTTGCATATTATAAGGCTAAATGGTCATAATTTTTTTTAAGTAAATGTTCAAACATATTTATCTTCATATTCAATTTAATCATAAAGTAGTTGAATTTAGGAGTTTAAGAATAATTTGCAACATAGAAAAAAAACTCTGAGGAAAAAAAAATAATTTTCAAATCGTAAATATTCGTTTGGCTAAATTCATACAGTGCTGCTCAAAATTTGTTCCACTCTGAAATTACTTTAAAAAAAATTGGATACCATCTTCAACTTTTTCAACACTGTAAAAAAAATTATTTTTTATGCATGAGATGTTTGTAAGTAATAAGCGCGACAGCTGCTCAAGAGTAAAGTAATCAAAAAATTTGCACATTTTAGCAGATTTCTGGAAACCTAATGGGCGAATTTTAAGGAAATTTGGTATGTATTCATAGTTATATAAAAGAAAAAATTATACTATGCAATATTCATGGTACGCACTCAAGATCGTCATTTTAGGCTCATCAGCACAGGAATGCGCAGCACATATGTTGCAAGATCGAACATAAAATGACTCTTATATGGGGTATGGAACCCTTTCACAGCGCGATGCCGTGCTGGAAACAAGCAATTTGATGATTACCTCTGGCAGCCGGTTCCATTCTCGCAGCAACGGGATTTGCGGCTCCTAGATGGTTCTCGGAGGGGGATGGCGAGCTGCAGTTGTCCTCCCAAGAGAGTCTCAGGCACATTCAATAGGGTTTAGGTCTGGATATCTGATTTGCCAATCCATCCGGCGAATATCCTCACTTTCAAAATAATCGTCAATTATGTGAGCCTTGGGTGGCTAACATTGACGTCCATAAAAATGAACCGAGGGCCAACTATGTTATAAAGCCATGCACACATCCTCTTTCAAGGACAGTTCATGACCTTTATAACTGTTGTTCAACTACTGAAAACTGTAATTACATCCAAATATCTCTAGATAATATCCTCACTAGGGACAATACAAGCCAAATATGGAATCCCTTTTGCATTTACCTTCCTAGCGCATGCGTCTTGGCGAGATATCGAATGGACTTGTTTTTTCGAGGTTCGCTGAAGGAGACACACTCTCTGCTTGGCTGCGTTACAAGTAGTACGCTATTTTTTCTGTGTGGTGTGGGTGCTGGGAGCGAGAGGAATGGACTAGGCCTACTATCGATTCTTACCTTTCTTAAATGATATTGCTGATGAGTATTTTATTTCAAGATGAATAAACAATTATTTTGCTGCCATCAAGCGCCTTATTTGTCTGGTAACTGTGTGCCATTTTTTTATTATTTATTTTAAGTCTTAAGTTCTACACGTAGTGCACACGACCCACATGGAGTGTTCATAGAATGTACGTGTAAGTTTTCTCCTTTAGACTTAAATAAAGTCTGATTTATATCTTTGTAGCTCCAATGTGACAATTAATTCTGGGTAATACTATTAAACCACTATATTATTTTTCTGCTATTTTAACAAGTTAATTTTAATTCCTTACTTCATAACGCAATGTATCCCATGGCCACTTTTGTCACTAATACAAACTACACCCATGAAAAGTCGAATATAGTGCTGTAAGATCTCATCCCCATACCTCTTACCAGTCAGGGATCTTCTATTAGAGTACGAGAGTACGTACAAATTCTCTTAATTTGGAACACCAGTGTATGTAAATCTAAAGAGTACAAGATAGTTTTACTGTGCTGATTATTTATCCAGAAAATATTATAAATATGTTTATATATATGCTTATCTGTGCAAGAATGTGCAGTGACTCCATATACATGGAACAGAGGAAAGTCCCTCTATGAGGTCACAGAGGGGGACAGAGGGCGCGTAGCCCCCTTCCCCAGATGGTTCTCCTGGGGTACTCTGTCAAAATTGAGGTGACACCTGGCTAAATCGACTCCGACCCTTGTAGTGCCATCATAAACCACAGCCTCATCTCTCAGCCTGCTAGCCTGTATGGACCTGTTCTGGAATACTTCTGACCAGGAAAACATTAGAAACAACAACAACGAAGAAAGCAAAATAACGCCTACACTGTAAGCGCTTAGTCACTGCGCTGATTATTTATCCAGAAAATATTATAAATATGTTTATATATATATATATATATATATATATATATATATATATATATATATATATATATATATATATATATATATATATATATATATATATATATATATATATGTATATATAGGGTGTAACGAAACTCTTGGGCAAAACTTTAAGGGGTGATAGTACACATCAAGACGAACAATATTATATAAGAAACTTAGGATCCCAAACGTCTTCCAAAGGAGATAGACGCCATTAAAATTTATGGTCCAAAATTTCAATAGATATGAGCAATTTCTCCTCTCGAAATAATAAAAAACAATTTGATGTACGCACGTCGTGCGCATGAATGAAGGTTGAATGAATGATGACACGTAGAAAATGGTACACGCATGATTTTCTTGTGGAATCACAAAAACTGCTCGAAAGAGCGCCCACCAGCAAGGATGCAGGCCTCACACCGCCGGCGGAGGGACTTTCGAACATTAGCAAATAACCCGGGCATCTCCCGGATATCGCCTGCAACGACGGCAATTCTCGCAACCAGTTCCTCGTTGGAGTCGACGGGGCTTGCGTAAACAAGACTCTTCATATGGCCCCAGAGGAAGAAGTCTAGACAGGAGAGGTCAGGTGAGCGTGCCGGCCAATTTACCGGACCACCCCGTCCAATCCATCGCCCTGGATATGCTGTATCCAATGCATTTCTCACATTTGCGCTGAAATGTGCAGGCGCTCCATGATAATGGAACCGCATACGAGCCTTTATGTTGGCTGGAACACTTTGCAGCAGAACTGGAAGCACCTCTTGTAGGAATACCAGATACGTTCCGCCGTCCAGGCGCCTTGGCAAAAGATATGGCCCGATCAAATGATCGTGGATAATTCCGGCCCACATATTTTCGCCATCCCTCTCTCGTTTATTTTACGTTTAGTGGGTAATAGTTGCTGCCTGGTCTACGACAGAGCATCCAAAATCGTGAATAACTGAACTGCGTACAGGGGAGGAGGGGGGTTCAAATTTCACCTCCTGATCACTGTTGAGTTTTCGCGACATAACCACCCCCAACGATTCAGATTTTGAGCTCAAAATTTAAGTTTAAGTCTAAGCTTTTGAAAGCATTTAATCTGATACAAAAAATAACAGTAAAAAATACTTGTTTGTTACTCCAAAGTCTAAAGCACCCTATATCGGCATTTTTTTTAACTTTATCTTTAAAATTTATTTTCCAGTAAATCTTGACATAAAGAATAATTTAAGCGAAAACAGCAAACGAATCGACAAATTTTCCGGTTTTTTATGATCATTTGAAATTTCGGACCCTAAACTTTAATGGCGTCTATCTCCTTTGGAAGACGTTTGGGACCCTAAGTTTCCTATATAATATTGTTTGTCTTGATGTGTACTATCACCCCTTAAAGTTTTGCCCAAGAGTTTCGTTACACCCTGTATATATATATATATATATATATATATGCTTATCTGTGCATCAATGTACAGTGTCTTCATAGAGATGGAACAGAGGAGAGGTTGTTCTACTCGACTTGTTCAAACCATGACATGATGCTAAGAGAAGTACAGTTAGACATCCACACCGGGAAAAAGGAGAGTTAGTTTCTTTTTGGCATGTGATCATAAAATGTGTGATAGGCCCAGCGACAGCTAGGCGCCACAAGTACAATCATGGTGGGGATAGGCACAAATTTAAATGCAAAGATAGGTTTTGCAGAATAGTTACGGAAAGAAATAGACAAATTGAAAGCTGCTGTGAAAACTTTTGCACTGTTGAAAAAGCACATGGGGACAAAACCGTGTTCTCTGATTGACCATTGTTCCATGGGTAATTTACAATATATTAATAGTGGAACGAACAAGATAATGCCTACAGTGGCGATCTATGTACATTGAGTAATTGAGCGGTTAATTACAGATGCTATTTCTATATTTTAAAAATTTCTTCACTATTCTGGAAATTTTCATTGACCCCCCTTGACAAAACAGCATGGTTAAAAATTTGAAATATTAATTCAAAAATTGGCGGTATTTTGCATCTTTGACCCCTTTTCGAGCTTTGTTTTGTTTTGTTTTACATTTCAAAATGCTTTCGTTCGTTAAACAAACATTTTGTAGTTTTAGTTTGCAGCGAAACTGGAACGTATTTGCATATTTCTGTAGAAAATGAACAAAGTGATAGGGATTGTTTTTGTTGAAGTGCGCTATAAATGCGTAAGTTATTAAATACTACTAGAAAAAGGAACATCTTTATTTATATATTAGTTAAGGAGAGTTACAAATTTACGTGTTCACAACATACTGCCTATGATCGGACTAAAGAGTGGAGGTGAGGGCGATTTTTGGCTCTGGGCCAAGGCGGGAAACATCGGTTAAACATTGCACTTCCGGTATAATAAACAACACCCCTCCTCAATGGTTTAACATAAGGAAATACTGAACATTTACCTTAAGGATGAACATATAACACAAAAAATATATAATGACTAACATAGACCAAGAAGAAGTTATAAGTTTGAAAGTCCCTAATGGTTTGGTCAATAAGTCATCAGTCATATGCTCAGTAGGGAGATATTTTAGTTCAAAGTTCTTTTCTTTGATTAGATCCTTAACAAACTGATACCTAGTATCAATGTGCTTGGTTCTCCCACTGCACTTTTCATTCTTCATCATCTTGATACAACTTTGGTTGTCTTCATAGAAAATACAGGGTACGTCACCTATATTAAAGTCTTGTAAGAGTCTCTGCAGCCATATAGCTTCCTTGATAGCTTCTGCAAGAGCAATAAATTCTGCTTCGGTTGATAACAAAGTCACTGTTGATTGCTTAAGACGTTCCTTTTTCTAGTAAGATTTAATAACGTACGCATTTATAGTGCACTTCAACAGCTTTGCCTTAATATATTAGGGTTTTTTTGGATGAACACTACAGCATAAATGGAGACGTTCTACCCAATGTCACTTTAAGGCTGCTGTGTTTTAACACTATGGGATTCGCTCAGCTCAATATTAACCTACGTAGATAATTTTTCCAAGGATTCCCGACTTGGATGTAAAAAAAAAATTAAAATTAAATTGTGCTACATAATAGAGAGAAAATTTCACACTTTAGAGCATTTTTCATTTTAAAAAATTAAATAACATTTTAAAACTTAAATAAATTGGGGGAAAATCTGGTATAGTGTGTTAATACACGCACATATTCCTTTGGTGGACGAAATTTATAAAATGAATCCTGTTGAAAGGTGCAGAAAAGCTCAGGCTATCTGAAAAAAAAAAAATTTTTATTATCAGCATGTCTGTAACTGTAAACAGTAGTCATATTTTATCCATAATAGGTTAACATTGAGGTAAGCGAATCCAATAGTGTTGGTACACAGCAGCCTTAACTACACTGTTTTTGATCTTTTCTCATCATAATTTTTGTCAAATACTTTACATGTTACACCTTTATCAACAGTATAACTTACGAAAAATATTAATTGTTTATTAAATGATAATTTTTTACGACATTTTGTCATTAACTGTAATGACACCCCATTGTGACATTATAATTAACATTATTTTTTTTAAATTTTTTATCGCAACATGTAAGTGCAAATTAGCCTTCTAATGAAGTTGTTTCAGTTGTGTTTTGTTGCGCATAACATAATGAGGGCGTGTTTAATACAATAATCGTGATATAATTTATAATATTAAATACGGGAGGATGAGTTTAATATGATAAAACACATTTCTTTCGTAGAAACGAACAAGGATAATGTGCTTAATGTGGCACAAGCAACACAATTTTTTCGTAATTTATGGCATTCTGTATAATTGTGAAACCTACATTAATGCAATTCTCATAGTTAAAACAATTGAACTATAAAAAGTACATAAAAGGACATAAAACGTACCCCTATAATAACTGGTGTATTTGAAAAACAAAAACAGAAACTACCTTGAATTAAGAAATATCATTTACCCAATAAGAAGAAAAAAATCCGTAAGCATTAGTAAGAGACAAATAAGTTATCCTTAGGAAATGAATTAATAACTTCTTGCAAATAAATGAGACATAACTGCGAGTTAACATTGTTAAATTAGGTAATAAAAGCTTAATTTAGCGTAATAAAAACAAATGGCCTTTATAGTGTTCTGCTAATGAATAGTCTCACATGTTAGGAAAAAACACATTTACTAACGAAATTATAAGTTGACGTACAAAGGTTGACATTCATAATAGCAGAAGTAAATGGAAAAGAAAACTACATACTTAAAAGATTGACTCGTTTTGACTAATTGCGTCATTTGGGAGCGTAGGTATTTCGACTTATACAAGCTTATGCTTTTGAAATATTTGAGCATTTAAATATCGCTCTCGTAAAGTATCATTTATTCAGTACTCCTTCATAATAGACAATGTAATATATAATGTATATTATGCATTGTAATATACAATGTAACTTTGTATAATGAGGATTGTTTAATCTGAGTAAACAAAATTACTAATTGAAAGGAAATATACAGAGTGTCCGGAAGAGATCTTTATTTAAAATATTAATACCAAAAATATGAACAGGTCAAATGAATTACAGTTTGCGGCAAAATAATGAAGATATCTAACATTTTTTTCTAGTATCAATACTTAATCGAATGTTTCCCGAACGATAGATTGGTCTAGGAGAACTACTACACTGGCCTCTACGATCGCCCGGCATAACTACACTGAATTTCTTTTTGTGGGGTTATGTAAAAGACATTCTTTATCGAATACTTGTTTCTGATATTTTCCTTTTAAATGAAAGGATACCATTTTCAATCCTTATTGTTACACAGCGAATGTTAAAAGACACTTGACAGAAAATTAACTGCAGAATCAACATTATTCGTGCTACTAACTGAGCTCTCGAAGAGCTACATTATGGTTTATGTTAAAGACATTCTTTATCGAATACTAGTTTCTGATATTTTCCTTTTAAAGGAATGGATACAATTCGCAATCTTCACTGTTACACCACTAATGTTGAAAGACCCTTGGCAGCAAATCGACTACAGACTCAACATTCTTCGTGCTATTAACTGAGCTCTCGAAGACCTACAGTATGGGGTTATGTTAAAGACATTCTTTATCGAATACTTGTTTCTGATATTTTCTGTTTTAAAGGAGAGGATAGCATTCGCAATCCTCGCTGTTACACCGCGAATGTTAAAAGACACTTGACAGAAAATTGACTGCAGACTCAACCTTCTTCGTACTACTAACTGAGCTCTCGACGAGCTACATTATGGGGTTATGTTAAAGACGTTCTTT
>OU015490.1:13183465-13205965 GCA_907164885.2 Dolomedes plantarius
TCTGTGTAATCTTTTCTTTTGTTATTTGAGTCTGGCAATTTAACGTTAACTCATAAATTTGATAATGCATATCCTATTACTTGTAATTTTTCCAATGGCTCTCATCATTTGACAATAAGGTAATGATAATTTGATACAATTATTATTTTGAAAAGTATTCATAATTTGTTTTTCATATCAAATGTGCATATATATATATATAAATTTTCATAATTTTGCTTTTTTTGCGTATATCTATATTATTATGATGGCACAATTCTTTTTAATTTTTTCTCGTTAATTTTACTAGATATACATATTGATATATATTATATTTCTTTGGAACTCAACTTCTGTACTTAGTTTAATTTTTTAACCATGGCACCTAATCAATCTATGCTATTAAATATCTTGCCTTTTGAAGGATACCCTAGTTTATTGAACTTTTTCTTTGGCCAAATTGATGAATTGCAATCTATAAACAAGTGGACTAATATACAAACAAACGTCTTTTTGAAAACTAAATTAACCGGCGTTGCCTTAAAATATTTTATAGAATGCTCTACTTTTAAAACCTTACAAACTATTGACGAAATTAAAAACAAATTTGCGGAATTGTTTAAACCTCAATCAAAGTTAACATCAATTCAAGAACTTAATTCTTTGAAATTATTGCCTTCTGAAACTATTAACAACCTAGCTCATAGACAGGGTTTACTAATCCAGAATGTGTATCCTGAAATTGTTGATCCGACAGCACTTGACGCAATTAAATACCAAAAATTTTTGGAAGCTATTCCCCAGTCACATAAGGTGAAAATACTTGAGGATAATATTAAATCATATGCTGAGGCTGTTAATCGTTCCCAACTATTACAAGAGATTCAGATAGAAACCAATTGTATTTCTCATGATCCCAATAATTCTACAGTTATGCAGCTTACTGCTCAAGTTAATGCTCTCCAAAAAGAAATCCTAAATTTAAATTCATGCAAAAATCAGTCAAACAGGCCATATACTAAGAATGCTAATTCATATCAAAATCATAGGCATAATAAATATAAAAATTCCCGTTTTCCTGGTACTCACCATAATGAAAATAACTTCTACCAAAGAAATAGAAATAATTTTGTGCAGCGCAGGAGCCAAAGGCAACATAATAATGGTAACTCTCAATCGCTGATGTGTGCATTTTGTGGGAAACTGAATCACTTAATGAAAGACTGTTATTTGTTTAAACGTACTGTAAGATATAACGATAATGCACGTACATCTAATAATAGACAGGGAAATGCAACATTTCCTAATGTTAATGCTCCTTCTTTTTCTAGTAGAAATTTAAACTAGTCCAAGAGACTGATTGTGCTGAAAATCAGTTCTCAGTTAATTCCCAGTCAGCCAATGTAGGTACTAAAACTTTTTCCCATAAATCTACTCAATATGTGCCAATTATAATGAAATCTAATACTTCTACACAAACCAATGTAAATAATGTTGCTGAAGGTAATGATGATGTGTTAAATACTAAGATGTCTAATTCTGTGACTAATGCAAATTATAATATGTTTAATGAGAATGTTGATAATTTGAATTTCTCTTTGCCTATTGTCAATGTTAATTTACAAACTCATGATTTACCAATGCTAGTCGATTCTGGTTCGACGATCAGTTTAATTTCTAAAGCTTTTTTTGATGATATTAAACCAACTATTAAATATAAATTATTAGCTAGAAACTTAACTATTAAAACTATTAATTCTACTGTCAATTTCTTCGGTTGTGCATTGCTTTCTTTTAAGATTGACAAATTCAACTTTAAACATTCTTTTTACATCACTTCTTTAAATTCTCCTGTGTTTAAAGCAATTCTTGGGTATGATTTTATGCGAAACAATGGTATATCCCTGAACATGACAGAATCATGTCTCAATGTAAAGAATTCTAAAATACCATTGATTTCTTTGCCACAAAATGAAACTAACAATTAAACTTTAACCCATTGTAATAATAATAATGATGTTCATGTATCTTGTTTATCTAACTATAATGAAAATGTTGTGAGTGATCATACACAAACTGTTAACAATTCTGACATCAACTATAATGTATTTTTGAATCACAAACTTATTATACAACCAAATGATAACACATATGTAGAGGTCCACACTAATTCTTCTATCCCTGTGTCTGAATTTCTGTTTTCTCCTCGTTTTGCTGCTAATTCTCAAATTATTTGTTACCCTTCAATACATTCAGTCCAAGAGATTGCTATGGAAGGTGAGGATTTTTCCTCGTCAAATACTGTTATGCAATGTCCTACTGTTGTAGCATGCACATCTTCAGAGGTTAAGCAAAATGCTGGAATGAAATTATTTATTTTTTTACAAAACATGTCAAATCAAACCTTTCATTTGAACAAGTCTGCCATTGTTGGCGACATATCTCCCCTCGACTCTATCCAGAGTATTTCAAAATCACAGTATTCTTCTTCTGCTAGCTCTCAAACTGTCAATTTCATTGAAGCTTCAGAGAAAATCTTGAGTCAGCGTAAAGCTGAACTTTTACCTACCGATTTTTACCTTGCACATTTGGTTGAAGAGGAGAGAATTTCTTTGTTGAATCTTTTAATGAATAATTCTGCTGCCTTCTCCAAATCTTTGACTACTTTAGGTCACACTGATAGGGTGAAGCCTCATATTTCACTTTTAAATTACTTCCCCATCAAAACTTTGCCTTTTCCAATTCCTCAGGCCTTGCAATCTACTGCAATTCAGCAGTTAGATGAAATGCAATCTGCAGGGATTATAGAGAGAGCGAATACAGAATGGGCTTGCCCCATGCTCCTCGTTAAAAAGAAATCTTTGTCTAACAATCAAACTCCTAATTATCGACTTGCACTTGATCTTCGACTTGTGAATTCTGTCATCAAATCATCATCTTATCCACTTCCTAAAATTAACAATATAATATCTAACCTTTCCAATTTCAAATTTTTCACTGCGTTGGACTTACCTAACGCCTATTGGCAAATTGATTTACCTCAGGATTTACAACATATTGTTGCTTTTACCACTCCTTTTGGCTCTTTCAAAAATAAACGGATGGTTTTTGGTCTCAAGACTGCCTCCAGTGTCTTTCAATCTTTAATTGACTCAGTGCTAGATGAAATTCATCTGCCTGGGATTGTAGCCTATCAAGATGATATTGTCATTGGCTCAAACAGTTTTCAGGAAACTTTGTCCAAATTAACTACTGTTTTGTCTACTTTAATTAAATTTGATATTACTTTGTCTCCTAGTAAGTGTTCTTTCCACACTACTAGTATAAATTTCTTAGGTTTCCATGTCAAGCAAAATTCCATTACTCCCATTGAATCTAATATTGTCAAAATTACCTCTTTTCCTATTCCTACAACTAAACGTCAGCTTAAAAGGTTCATTGGCGTTTGTGGATATTATAGAAATCTAATTCCAAAATATGCTTCATTAATTCAACCATTAATTGACTTAACTACTCCAAAAGCTAAATTTAAGTGGGAAAGTAATCATCAAAATTCATTTACTAAATTACAAAATGTTTTCTTCAATCATCCTTTTGTCACTCTTCCAAATTGGGATCAACCTTTTTACCTTAACACAGATGCTTCACTTAATGGAATATCTGGTATTTTGTTACAAAAATCTAATGATACTTTCACTCCAATATCTTACTTTAGTAAACAATTAAAACCCTCTGAAAAGAGATATCCTGCTCTTAAATTAGAACTTTATGCATTATTCAAAAGTGTCATATCATTTAAACATTACTTATTTAACCGTAACTTTACTGTACTAACTGATAGCAAATCCTTAATTAATTACAAACATACTGCTTCACCAACTGATATAACTACTTGATGGCTCATGGAACTTAGTGAATATTCATTTAATTTTGTCCATGTTCCTGGTAAACATAATGTACTTGCTGATTTCTTTTCTCGTTTTGATGAAAATCCACCTTGTGAAACTGTGTCTACTAATCCTTCGTTACTTCAATCTGAAGAAGTACTCCCTATTGTTTCCTATGTTGATTCTAATATTCCTCATGTTGATAATAATACTTGTAATGATGTTCTTGATACTTCTCTAATTTCCACTTCTAATTGTAATGCTGTGTCTCAATCAAATAATTCTAATAATCAAGTTAATAATATCTGTACTTCTCATAATATTAATGCCAATCAAGCTGATGATAATAATAATGATCCATGTTTGGAAATTTCAACTCAAACTTTTCTAAATGAACAAATTAATGATGTTAAATTAAATATTCGAAATTCCTTAAATTCTAAACGAAAACATATTCCTAAAAAGTTGCAATTTTTCTATATTCATCCTGAAACTAAGTTACTTTGCTGGGACAACAAATTTTCTAATAATTCATCTCCCCACAATATCATTGTTGTTCCTGATTCACTAAAAGCAAAAATTTTAAATATAATGCACTTACCTCATTTTGGCATAGACAAAACTTATTCCCTACTTAAATTACGTTACCATTGGAAAGGTATGTATGCTGATACTGTAAATTTCATTAATTCTTGTCATACTTGCATTAAACAAAAACAACATAATATTCCAAAAGCTCCTTTTCAATCTATTCCTATTCCAAATTCTCCGAATCAAATTATTGCTATGGATATTTTAGGTCCCTTACAAAATTCTCAGTATATCCTAACTATAATTGATCATTTTTACAGACACATGCAATTATATCGACTTTCAAAAATTACTTCTGAGGCTGTTACTGACTCTCTTTTCAATTACATTTCAACTTTTGGTCGTCCATCTACTATTTTAACTGATTTAGGAACTCAGTTCACTTCTGAGGTTTTCAATAAATTTTCTTCTTCATTTGGGCATAAATTTGTCTCATGCGTCTTCTGGACATCCACAGGCGAATGGCATCTGTGAACGTATAAATACTTCTATCAAATCTACTATCAACTCATTACTCGAATCTAAGGTCAATTTCAAACATGCTGTACTCATTCATCAAAATTTGTACAATGGTTCTGTTCATTCTTCCACTAACTTTGCTCCTAACATGTTACATTTTGCCAGGGAACTTTCCCTCCTTTTTGATACCTTTAATAACAGTGTTAATATTGAACAATTAGATAAGTTTGTTTACTTACATAACATTTTGTCATCATTAAAACACATCTATCAGTCAGTAATTGAAAACCTTAAAGTTAAACAAATTTATCAAGCTGATAAGCAACTCCCTCATACTAAACTACGTCAATTTCATATTGGTGATGTTGTTTATTTAAAATCTAAACACTTGTTCCATAAAATGTTTTCTGGACCATATGAAATAGTCACTCGACACTCATTGGTCACTTATTCTATAAGGATACTTAATAATCCTTCTGCTCATATATTTAAAATACATACTGATAGACTTTTATTAGCTCCTCCACGTAAAGCTTACTTAAAACAAACAGGTAACAATACCTCTCTAAATGAACAACCTACTAATCGCCAACACAGGACGAGATACTATTTGAGAACGAGAATTTAAATTTTTGTATATATAATTGTTTAGTTGAGTCGCGACACTAGACAGTTATAATGTATGTGTTGTTGTGTCCTAGCCTTTCTTTACGCTGGAGTAGATTGGCCTTTTGTATGTTATGTTTGTGTATATGTAAACACATTCTCAAATCTTTTGTTTTCTTTTACTCTGTCAAGGCATATCTGCTGTACAACTAATAAGTATAATCTTAACAACTACACATATAATGCTAGTGATGCTGATTGCAATTTATTATGTAAACAACTACACCACTGGTCATGTACATCTTTTCCTTTTGTTAATACACCATTCACATCACAGTAATTGTGATGTCAAATGATGAGCAGATGTTTAAAAGGTATGTTTAGAATTTAACTAACGTTTTTTGTGCCAGAACTCATAATGTTAATTTTAAATTAGTCCATACATTGATTTGACTATACACGGTACCTTGTTGACTGGTCAGGAACCCCACTTACGATCATGTAAAATTTTTTTGGTGAACATTTCACCTCTCCCTGGCAACATTTTCCCATCTCATATTATATACATATATTATATTATTTACTTTTTTATTTTTATTTCTCATGATTTCTGTAACATATGCATATATATATATCAATTACTTCAAATTTTGTAACAATTGAGGGATGTGTTCTTTTTGCACACAATGTGAGGTGATTTTCTTTGCATCCTGTACAATGGGACTGTTTTGAGGTGAATTGTATACACTAGTGTAAATCATTCTTGTGACACCAAGCATGTGTTCACTCTGAGGACTGCAGCCTCTTTTGTCTTTGTTTTCGTCTGTGATGATACCAGAGCGTACTCACGGTTCGATATATCTTTTGTGCATGTTGTCATCCCAGGAGCAACTGCACTGTTACGATGTAAGTCCACTTAAAGTAGTGGCATTTAAAAATTTACGTAAGGTAGTCATCTTAGCGAGCTACTCTTCTTTTTTCTTTTGTAGTTATCCTCACATAGGAGCTACTCACCACTCAAAGCAGTGGTGTTTGTCAAGTCGCTCAACATCATAAAATCCTCATCCTCATTCACCCTCATTCAAGTGTTATTCAAATGTATTCCAGTGCTATAATATGATTGATACCAGTGTATTTATTTTTATGTTATTTTATTACTTGCTTATCATATGATATATATATATATATATATATATATAGATACATTTAACCACTGCATTAAATATTTTTTAGAGGAAATGTTGTCCAGTTTGTTGTCCAGTATGTTGGCCACTTTTGCTCCACTTAGGTGGTAATTTTTTGTTTTGATTATGCACCGGTACATAGATATAACTTTTTGGCGTTACGCCATTTTTTTTGGTTGGTAATCATGTGTTCCCTACATTTTTTTGTGTGTCTGCGGGGGTGAATGTCGTAACGTTTTGAAACCCTTATTAACTTTTGCTACAATATTATTAGTAAAGCCTGCCTTGCCTTTCAAATACTTAAACGCATTAGGGAGCTGTTCCCTCAATAATTTTACAGGGGTATATAGTCCCCCAGACAATCACTTCTTTCTCAAAAAATGTGCACTCTTTTGGTCATGTTTTCTGCTTTCATCGCTTATCAGCGGAAACAGAAAATACCAATATTAATCCCTTAAATGGGGTTGCCTAACACTTGGCGATAATATTCTCCATTTATCCCCTTTCCCCTCGTAGAACACACAAAATAACCCATTGTCTTATAGCTTTGGCGGAGCCTGCTGGCTACCGCTGGGTCGCCAAATTCCAGATGTTTTCCTCTTCACGTCACGTGACGGGGCCAGCACAGGAGCGAAGGTTTGAATGGCAAAAACAGATATCGTCTAGTCCCTGCCAACTAAGGATGTTTCTAGCACTCCTGTTTCCGACGCCCTGGAAGAAGCGATTTCAATGCCGTCACTGTATTCGATCTCGCCCGCCTGATCCTTGCTGACCGGAGACCATGATCGACCATGTACCATTTTGTAAATGGCAATAAGCCACTGGCCTTAAGCCTCCTATAACTAATTTAATTTAAAATAAACTATGAAGTACTTCTAAATGATTAGACTTGTGTCTGTCACCCTTTTATCATTTTTTTCAGAATGACCAGCACTGGCCATGTTCTATAGCCACTAGATATTAAGATATGAAGTCCTTTCTTCCTATGACATTTTAGTACTCCATATGGACAACCAATTTCTACATAACATATATATAATTTCCTTAGTGGCCGTTCTTACATACGGGGTATGGAATTTTCCGTTCTAAAGAGGGAAGAGTTAAAATGGACCACATAAGCTAAAGGTTAAGCAAATTAAAGCTAATCAAGCGAAGTTGTAGAAACGTAAGTCTATTTTATTTTTCCTTTAATCTATAGTTTTCGTCTTTCCATGTTTCTGTAAATTCTATCTTATTTTCCGATTGATTCTTTTACTAAGAAAGCCATAGTTCAATTCACAAAGAGATAATTTAATGGACACTGTATGATTGATCACAAGATAATTTTGACTAATGTTGTAATTCGCAAGTACAATTAAAAGGTGTTGCTGTGCCAAAGCCTTATTTCTATTTCCTAAAATGAATTGTAACATCATAATATGTATGTCATGCTCACACAAAAGTTGTGTTACCGTTTCAATTTACTTTCTAATAACAACTCTATAAGATTCTCTTTCACATCTTAATATCCTGAAAAATTCATTCTGCAAAATAAACCACTTTAAAGATTCAGGGAGACTTATGTTCCACTTAACAGCATTTTTAAAGGACTTTTAATTTAATATGTTATCAAAATAACTCAACAGCGGTATTAAGTCTGACAAAGAACCTACTTCTTTTTCGTGCCTCTTTAAATGAATTTATTATTGATTCGGGGCCTTTTATGGCTGAAAAGCATTACGTTTAACTTATCCAATTTGAGTTTATAATACGGATAAATCAAGAATAGTTTTTTCATGTTTACATTTTTTTAAAAAGGAGGCTGCAATATTATTTTTTTCTGTCTTGCAGGAGAATTTTTTTTCATCCATACGGTCTTTTATTCATTTCGTTTTGCTAACAGAAAATAAAAGATGGTATTTTTAGCAAACTACTTAACAATACTTCTAACGTAAACTCATCGTAATTTCAAAGAAAAAAGAATATGAATTTAAAAATTGGACGTCTTTTCAAGTTACTTAATCATATCCTTTAATAAAAAGAACCGAATTTTTCGTTTCGATAGCGGAAATTTTTCTTTTGATACGGTTTTAAGAAAATTTTGAATTTCTATCAGTTTATAATTTTATTTCATAACTAAAATGAATAATAGCAAATGTACTACCGTTTGCGGCAGAGACAAAAGTTCAACTTTTTCCAACTTGAAACCACAGAGACGAACAGGGGAGTGAAAATTTGTTTGTCATACGCATACGCATCGAGGAAGATACATGATTTTCGTATCCATCGGCGTTGGTGTGGAGTAAACATTCGTGACATGAAAGAGACGAGGAATAGGTGAGCGCCCGTGTTGGCGAACCCAGGGCGCAGTGATTTGGATCGGCAATGAAAAGGTAGGCAAACAAAAGAAGATAGAACATCGAAACGAATGCCAGACGCGTGGAAAAGAGGGACAAATGGGGTACGGGCAAAAGCGATGACAGGAAGAAAGAAAATAAGAGAATATAATAAATAAATCCCAGGCGTGGAACGATGAATAGATATTTCAAGAAGGATAATATACGCTGGCAAAATGGTCCAAGGCGGTGAGGAACAAGAAAACATCTGAGCAAGCAGCCCGAAGCGAATAAAAAAGAGTAGTTGAATGAGACGGCGTGGGAATAGCAAGGGGGTAGCGGACAAAAGGTTCCTTGAAGCGAAGTTAGTAAGAAAAAATAAAGTTAGCATAGAACCATGTTTGAATGTAGTGATTAAAGGGGAAATGTGATTTAACCCGACAAGAGAAGCTGCCACATAATAAGAAAAAAGAAGAATAGGCTGAATTAAGTGAGCAAAAAGACACGCCGTAGGACGTAGGCGGGATGAGAACATTCGAGGAGTTGTATGAATGTACCAATAGACGAGAGATGATGGTATGCAGGGACTGGTACAGGGCGGAGCCAAAGTATCCCATAGGAGAAATTTAGGTAGGAGATACGTTGAGAGAGAAGTATCCTAGACCAGACGAACGTGATAGCCCATGTATAGAAGTCGCGCAAAGCCTCGACTCCTGAATTAAGAGAGGAAGTTCGATAACTCGCATTAAGAGTGGATCACAGCCACAGGAGCGAGATTTCGCTGAAAGAACCAGTAGTGAAGTACGCTGGAAACAATTGCCGGAGAGAACCGATCCCTGACCACTGAGAATGAAAAGCCAGACTGCCGCTAACTTACCCCAAAATTCCTGGAAACGGAACCGATGAAACGAGGTGTTTTTAGACTTCAAAGAAACTGGTAGTCGACCCCCCCCCAACACGCCGAGAGTACGCAGCAAGTGTTGTCGCCGTCAATAAGGCCCGTTGCACACACGGCGTAGGCGGAAATTTTCCATCGGACGTCGTTCTAAAAGTAGAGCTTACGCACACGGCGAAAAACTCCGTCGCCGGGGAAAAGGCCCACCCCTCCTTTTCGAATCCTGCACGTGTCCAAGAAAACCAGAGGGGTTGCACCTACGCCCCCTCCCCCCAGCCGGGATCGGAGGAGCCCTCCTTTTCGAATCCCCTTTACGATTCCAAGAAAACCAGCGCCCCCCCCCCAGCAAACCCCCAAACACCCCTCTCGCAAATGACCCTACGACGGTAGAGTCCGCTGTGTGTGTAAGCGTGCATAGGGTCACATGGATAACTAGTTCAATCTGGCGTCAACGAATCCGCCAGCGCACAGTGGCACTCGACAGCTGCACCAGCTACCGTCGAAGAAAAATTTCATTTTCCGCTGTGTGTGCAAGCTCCAATTGACTTCTGTGGTCTACTGTTGGAACGACGTCCGATGGAAAATTTCCGCTAGAGATAAAAACGCTCTGTGTGCAACGGGCCTAAGTGTTCCCAAGGTACTATCTATCTACCTCCTTCCTTATCCATGCTAAAGTGAGACGAATGTTGTGCCTGGACCTGAAAGATCACCTCTGTTGATTCTCCGAGCCAGACCGATCCCTCGAGTTTGCTGAGAAATGATAGCTAGATCATCGAGATGCTAGCTAGATGACAACCAAAACGGGGTTACTTCTTTTTTCTTATTACCTTTGTAACCCCGATTTGGTTGTCATTTCACTTATATGTGTTGTCTTATTGCAAATCCATTAGTTAAAGTACTATAGTGAATTGAAAATCAAAAAAGGGTTACGTAATAATAACCCGCGTAAGCTCATTAATTTTGTATGCTTGGTGTAATCAAGACGGAAATACTTAATGATAATTTGTAAAAGAATATACATATAAACGTATCTACCTGTGAAACGAATGTGTAATTATATGCAAGGGTATATTCATGTATAACTATGCTAAAATGTTTAAATAAATCCCTCGTATTATATATAATCAGTTATGTCGTTTCCCGTCTGTTAACACAAAGCAATAGCGGGATTGATTCATCACGTAGACCAAATTATTCTAATTCATGGGTGTTAAACTTGCGGCCCGCGACGAACATTTTTGCTGCCCGGCCAATATATTGGCACACAATAATATATAATAAAATAATCGACGCAGAATTATAATAAGATAGGAAGAATTCGCTAAATGTGTTTTTAATTATACTCTTTTTCTACTATTATTAAACAAAATGCATATATTTGTGTTGAATATACTGTAATTAGGTAAATAAACCTACGTTTCTATTAAAATTGATTTTGTTTGCCGCCCACCTATAGTTAAACCTTGTTTGTTTGGCCCAAGGTAGTCTTTGAGTTTGACACCCCTGTTCTAATTAATCTGCGGCCAATTAAATCACTTTAAGTACAAACGTTCTCTTGCTCTCTTCCCAAAGAATAATTGGAATTTGTTTTAGATTCTTGAAATAGGTAGTTATTTATAGTACAAAAAAAAACTTCGGAAGCTTCTATTTGAAGCACTGAAATGTGTTCTTTAAATAAGTAAAAATGCATGTTGATCGAATTATATTTCAAAACGCTTTCCTATTTCACAAGGTAAATAAAAGCTGTATTGCACTGAAGAGGAAAAGATTAATTTATACCGCCGTATTCAATAGTTTTCAGACTTTCCGCCCCAAATATTGAAAATAATAAATTGCATTATTCTCCCTACATATATTTATAATACATACAGTCACTAATAGTTATGGCATGCTCGTTTTAAAGTTTACAGTCGGGTCACACAGACGTCTGGAATATTACAGGTCATAAAATACACGATTTCGATAAAATAAAAATTATTAGCTTCTGTCTCAATTTCAAGCGTTACGTATAGCCCTTAATACTTGAAAGTTAAAACGACTTTATTCAACGACGAGTGTTATTTAAATATTAAGTAGAAACAGACAGTTCCACTTCATATATTTTCAGTTGGGCAGAGAACATTTACCAACTTTAATGAACCTCATATAATTGCTTTTGAGGGAGTCACTCAATGTCTGCTTTCACAAAAGGACAAGTGTTCATGTAATTTAAGGTAGTGGCATAATTTAACGGTACGGTTACAGAGAGGAAATTAGAAATTGTTAAGCTTGAGAAATAGGAAATGATGTAAAACATAAAATAACTTTTGCATATTTAAGAGGAATCAGATATTCGTGTGCGTTTAATAGACCAATCGTATGCCGTTGGGTAATTTACAGTGCAGAGCGTATGAAGTTAAAGAACTGTATTTAAATTAATGTAACTGTATTTAATTTATTTTTAGTTATTATATATATATATATATATGTGTGTGTGTGTGTGTGTGTGTGTGTGTAGAAATCATCTATTTAATCAAATTGGATCAATTCTACTCATGATAGTTCAAAAATCGGAATTAATTATTTCCTATTGATGTTTTTAGTTGTAATTTGACAGAGTTCAAGAGCTTTTCAAAGATATTTTTTTCAAAATGCTTTGCAATTGTTCTAGAATATATGTTCAATTTTCTTCCTTATTAGACAAATAATCAAGGTAGAGTATTTTTCTAAAAATAAAAATGTATTTATAATAAAAATAGGATTTTAATACGACTGATGGTAACAATAAAATTATAGACAAATCCTTTTCGTTAACCCTTAATGAAGAGAGAAATCGGATTAATATCGGCTTCAAAAGAAATTAACAGCCTTTTTGGAGATTCTCCGCCATATATGGCAAACTTTGAATTTTACTTTTATGTAATACGTGATCAATGGATGTCATTTTTCGTCAGAAATTCACAAAATATCGTACAAACCTAATGAAATCCACTAAATGTACCTATTTAGATTTACAAATTTAAAAATACATATAATTTCGTAAACTAAAAGGGTAACCGATTTCGAATGTAATATTCTTAATCTAAACTATTTTTTACCTAATTTCTAACATGATAATCTAATTTGAGCAAAACTTGATTTATTGTGTTACTACTGATTTTAAGGGTGCCTGTGGCGCATCCCGTATAACAAAGACCTAATTAAGGGTTAGAGTTGGTAGAGCCAACAGCTTCTAATTTTTTTCCTAATTAAGCAATTTATTTACCATTATCAGAAGTTAAAACGCTACTTTCACACCGAATCGTAATAAAAGTTTTTTTGACGGATGCTTCTTAAATATTAAGGTATTGCAAATTTTATAGCTTACTGAGTAAGTAACGTAGATTCATCAGAATATTGGTATTTTCGTCAGGATAGCGTAAGGATTATATTGTCTTTTGTTTCTGTGTTTTTTCACAGATGCTTCTTAAATATTAAGGTATTGCAAATTTCATAGCTTATTGCATAATTAATGTAGAAATCTTTCTTCAGAATGTTGGTATTTTCGTCAGGAAGGCGTATTAATTATATTAAAAGCTTTTTATATATATATAGATGCTTCCTAAATATGAAGGTATTGCATATTTTATAGCTAAGAAGATAAGTAATGTAGCCATTTTTAGTTAGAATTGCGTAGGAATTATATAAAAAGTTTTTTTTTTTTTATAGAGGCTTCTTAAATATTAAGGTATTGCACATTTTATAGCTAATTGCATAATTAATGTAGAAATCTTTCGTCAGAATATTGGTATTTTTGTCAGGATGGCGTAAGAATTATATAAAAAGTTTTTTTTTTATATAGATGTTTCCTAAATATGAAGGTATTGCATATTTTATAACTTACAAGATAAGTAATGTAGCCATTTTTCATCTTGAAAAATGATTTTTCGTCTTGATTTTTCATCTTGATTTTACAGAATTGCATAGGAATTATATAAAAAGTTTTTTATAGAGGCTTCTTAAATATTAAGGTACTGCAAATTTCATAGCTTATTGCATAATTAATGTAGAAATCTTTCGTGAGAATATTGGTATTTTCGTCAGGATGGCGTAAGAATTATATTAAAAATATTTTATACATATACTTCCTAAATATGAACGTATTGAATGTTTTATAGCTTACAAGATAAGTAATGTAGCCATATTTCGTCAGAATAGCGTATGAATTATATAATTTTTTTTTATAGAGGCTTCTTAAATATTAAGGTATTGCAAATTTTATAGCTTTCTACTTAAGTAATGTAGACATCTTTCTGCAGAATGTTGATATTTTCTTCAGGATGAAGTGAGAATTATATTAAAGATTTTTCTAACAGATGCTTCTTAAATATTAAGGTATTGCAAATTCTATATCTTACTGTATAAGTAATGTAGACATCTTTCGTCAGGATGTTAGTATTCTCGTCATGATTTAGCTTAATTGCAAGAATTGTATTAAAACATATTTTGAGGGGGTTTCTTTTATCGTACAAATAACAGTAACTAATTATCTCACATTTCAGTATCAAAAAAAACAATTCTTCTATGAGCTCTTTTCAAATAACTACTTCTGTCTTTTAGTTTTTAAGTGCATAGAGAAATTGTTTTTATATAGGCAAAAGAATGCTTCATTATCCGCTGAGAATCACTAAATTAAGACCACTTTGCCTTAGGTGACACTTGTTGTTCAACCAACTTGATGTATTTTCTTTTATTTAGTAATGAAGACTTTATTAGTTTTAAATTGAACTTTTTTGATGGTGTGAGGCAACACTGACTGTTTAGACAACTGATAATATACTGAATGACCTTAAATCTATTTTTTTTTCTAAAGAATCATATAACATCAGCAATTGAAGGTAAAAAGTTTCAAGAAACTTTTCTGTGGTGTTGCTGTTTATGGGGCTAACGAGAGATGAAAGAAATGAGATACTCTCATTTCTTTCATCTTTATACTAAATAATTATGCTTATATTTCTCAGTATTTGATGACAATAGGTTAATAAAATTTATACTTGGACTTATAAGATATCACTTATTTATTTTATCTAAAATAAATAAGTGATATCTTATTTATTTTATCTAAATCATTATTTATTTTATCTAAAAAGTGAAATTTTCTTGCTTTTAGTTTTCTTTTAAAAAATATGAGATAAACTCGCAGGCATTGAGGGTGATAAGTTTTCCTTGAGGTAAGTCCTTTCCTTGTAAGAAATACCACTCGTTGTTTAATTTAGAATTGGCATTGCTTCATATCACAATTTGAAGTATTTATATTAAGGATCCACGATTTTAAACATTGGATTTGGATAATAATAATTTTGGCAATATTTTTACAAGACTTTTCTATTCATATATAAAAATAAGTAAATATATATATATATATATATATATATATATATATATATATATATATATATATATATTAGAAAGATATGACGTTATAATAGCTAAATGCAATAAGAGATCAATTCATTTTATACGACGGGAGTTCCTATCAAAAAATGCAATTTTGAAGCCTATATTTCAGCTGTTAGGGGACAGTGGACTTTCAAAACTGTGAAATTTGTCAAAAAAATTCGATTTTTTTATTTTATTGAATTGTGAAACAACGGACGATTAGGAATGTGTTGCAAAAAGAATTTTTAATTTCTGTGATTATTTTCCTAGTTATAGGCATTTGCATTTAATTTAGATATTATGTGGTTACTAATAGCAATCACTTTAAATCTGTTTTTCTGAAAATAAAAATTTTCGTGTCATACGAATATTCAAACTGCTCCGGGCGCATTTCTAATTATCGTATTGTTTTTAAATTTATGTTTTATATACTTAACTGTATATGAAATAAGTCTTATTGAAAATAATTATGCTTCGTAGCTCAGAATTTCTAAATTTTGTACTCGAAAAGATGATTTATAGGAATTTTGCGTCATAAAAAAGGGTGTTTTCGCTATTATTATTTTTTCTCTTTATATTTTTAATGCATGCTTAAAATAAGCAATAAGTTTCATTGTTAGTTCTATAAGGTCTCCTGTAAATAAAAATTACCATATTATATGCAAATGAAATGCGCCTGGAACATTTTTAATGAGGCCAAATTTTGATATAATTAATAATTCACAATTCATGAATTATTAATACTTCATCTTTAAGTTTTAACCACTTTTACATATCTATGGTACTAATGACATATTCAAATTTCAAGCAAATCCATTCAAAACAAAAAAAGTTAGATTTGAAGGTCCACTGGCCCCTTAACACACTTAATACTCCGACTATAGTTGCTTGCACAGGAACAAAAATAACATTTGCCTGAGATGTGTTTTCAATATCCATGGTTGTAATAAACGGTTAACTTAATTTTTTTCAGATATTTTTTAGAATTTAATATAACGCCATTCCTTTTTATACAATTTTCTTTTTTTATGTCCAATTGTTAACCTAACTAACATTGCAGATTTGCCTTAATTGAAGAAAGCCTAACTCTATGTTCTTTTTTAATATATTTCTAGTTAGTACCAAAGTTCAGAAATTAAATTAATAAAACTGTATAAACATATGTCCAATTGCTGCAACGATATTTTTTTCATTTTAATAAGTATTAATGAACTACAAATTTAAACTGTCAATCACACACAGGTGACATCTTTCCTTCGCAATTAAATTTGTCAGTTTTCGAGACTTTTTTTTCAATTTTTGACATGGAAAAACTTTTTTAAAAAGTGTAAAAGTTCTCATGATAATTGATATCATTAGCAATGAAGGCGAGTAGAGGTGACGAAATTTTTGAAAAAAAATAATGAGCTTTAGGAAAAAAAGGAAAGAAAAAGGTTTTTCAATTATCTTGTGAACTTGATCTCCCTACAATAATGATGTACATTCCGTTCCGTGGATAAAGAAAATGAAGATTTGTAAAGAATATCGGGCACAGTTTTTCAAGTAAAAAATACGTGGAGTTAAGAGCTAAAACAGTCAAGTTTCTTTAACACGTGACAATATAGGCGGAAAAAAGTAAACTCGATATAAAAATCTTTCTCGTGAAAAATGTATTTTTTCCTTACTTTTTAGGATTATCTTACATTTTTGTGATTTATATTTTCAAAGTAAACTGTGCACGTAGATATGTGTATGGGCAGTATGCGATGAATTTGTTGAACTTCAGGTATGACTTTTTTACCTTAACGAAACAGATTGTTTTGCTTGTTGTTGAATAGAGTGTAATAGAACTTTTCAATATAAATTAACCATTAACTAAAAATTATAAGATAATGGATAAAAATTAAGATATTGAGAAATATGGAGGAACAGGAACTCCATCTCAAAAGTTTCATTTTAGTGCTTATACTCCAAAATTAAGCACTTAGAATACTCTATTTATAGTCATTTATAGTCAAATTAAGTTAATAATAACTAAAATTCAAGATATTGAGAAATATGGAGGAACATGAACTCCATCTCAAAAATTTCATTTTATTGCTTATACTCTAGAAGTAAGCACTTTGAAAACTCTATTTATAGTCACAAATATAGTAGCAATGATAGCCACTGCTTACGATATGGGTTCAGTTTAAAAGCTTGCAGTAGATAGTTTACAATATTTTTCTTATGACTAATATCTATCATTCCACATAAAAGGCATTATATTCAATATAAATGTCAAGGAAATTTTATTTTGTTTTTTGACAATTATAGCCCTTGCGAGCTAGAACAAATTTTCTTCATAAAAGTAATGTTCTTTGAAAATATTATAAAATGATAAATTTTAAATAATATGATTTCACTCAAAAATAATCAGACAAAGTTATGACACTTTTGTAATAAAGATCCTATTAGTAACCTAAAATTATTGTGAACTGTCTATCACATACGGTAATGTATAACCCTCACAACTGAACTTGTTTTTACTTTTAAGATGTTTTGATTTTTTTTTCTTTGGAAAAAACTTGTACAAAAATATATGGAAATTCTCTTGATAAATGAGATCACTGATAATGTAGACGATTTTTCCGTAACAAATGTGCCATAACAAAAATCTAAGGAAAATATTAAAGAGCTGCGAGACAAAAAAAAGTAAAGTAGAATATTTTCTCAATTTTTATGAGACATTTATCCGTTACAATTATGATGGACATAACGGTATCCCAAATTAATAAAATAAAGATTTGAAATGCATACGGGATACAAAAAAATTCCTTCCTGATAAAAATATATATAATTAAGGGCAGAAATGTTCAAAACGCGTTTGATACAACAGATTTAAGCCCTAAGAAGTAAGCTGAATAAAAAATACTTGTCACACCAAAAGGTTTTTCTTAATTTATACTGATTTAAAAGTTTTGGGGACTGATCTTTTAAGAACTCAAGGAATTTCACTAACATTGCGAAATGAAATATTTACCTTTTTTTCTTAAATAATTAATAATTCTCCTTTTTGTAATTTACAAACGATACTGATTTAAAAAAACCACAAAAGTTTTGGGGGACTAATTTTTGTGAACTTAAGGACTTTCGTTATTATTGCGAAATAAAAAAAATTCTTTTTTAAAAAATAATTAATTCTTAAATTTCTATTTCGCAAACGGTACTAATTAAAAAAAATACAAAAGAGATGCTTTTGCCCTTTCGGCCAACTATATATACACTAATATAAGTAAAATTTGTTGGTTTTCTAGTAATGCAGACTTTACTCCTAGCTTTAAAGTGAACATTTTTTATTCACCACAAGCAAAAGTAAAAATATAAACAAATATATCAAACGATTTTGAATATCAAAACTATTTCATATATGTATATATATATATATATATATATATATATATATGTGTGTGTGTGTGTGTGTGTGTGTGTGTGTGTGTGAGAGGCTTGGTATAAGAAGTGCCTAAGTCAGTTTTTTTCCAACATAACTTTGTTTGCTTATGTCTCTTTAAGAAAATATTATTTTCAATGTAAGAAGTATCCAAGTCTGTACAATGGTTTAGGAAACACTTTTAAAGCATCTGAGAGAATTTGAAAATAATATTTTTTCGAAGAGACATAAGCAAACAAAGTCATATTGGAATGAATATATATATATATATATATATATATATATATATATGTGTGTGTGTGTGTGTGTGAGGCTTGGTATAAGAAGTGCCTAAGTCAGTTTTTTTCCAACATAACTTTGTTTGCTTATGTCTCTTTAAGAAAATATTATTTTCAATGTAAGAAGTATCCAAGTCTGTACAATGGTTTAGGAAACACTTTTAAAGCATCTGAGAGACTTTGAAAATAATATTTTTCCGAAGAGACATAAGCAAACAAAGTCATATTGGAATGAATATATATATATATATATATATATATATATATATGTGTGTGTGTGTGTGTGTGTGTGTGTGTGTGTTTAGAAGACACTTTTAAAGCATCTGACAGACTTTGAAAATAATATATTTTTAAAGAGACATAAGCTAACAAAGTCTTCTTGGAATATATTTGTATAAATATATATAGAGAGAGAGGGAGATAGATAGATAGATAGATAGATATATGTTTCTTTATTAGTTTGTTTCATGAATGTTTAAAATTTCAATTTTTTTTCTCTTTTACGCTTTTGTAATATCATTTTACGAGCCTCTATTTTGCAATATGAAATTAGTCAGTTCTGTCTTTCAAATTGTAAGTGATACAAGAGATTTTTAATGGCAGTTTTTTCGTTTTGGACAGTGTGAAATGACTGGGTGTCTTCACTTGGAGTTGAAAAGATGGAAAACCAGAATAAGTGAAAGGAGAAAGAAGTGTGGACGAAGAGCTCTGATATTGACCATAACTTATGTAGACATAACGTAGACAGCAGGAAACTTTATATGTGAAGTAGAAAGTAAAATGTTCTACTTTCAGACCACTCATTTGATATATCTTAAATATAATTAATATGTATTTATAGACAGCTGATGGTATTAAACCTTCAGTAAAATGTTCCCCCTTCACCTGATAGCAATCTAAACTAGTTCGGTTAAGAAAATGTAAAAAGTGCAAACTCGCAATTACGAACAATTATCTTTCAATTGGACACAATAGAGAAGAAAACTTTATACACTTCTGACAATAGCTTCTTTCTCTCTATCATTAATACATCATTCTACCTACAAATCATTTACCGCTATCTCCTCCATACCGCTCGAGATGGTATCTGTCTTTTTTTGTGTTCAACACTTTCATAGAATGGTAAGAATGAACACAAAGTATAGAGAGAGTATAATGAAAAAGGCTAGTAAATAAAAACTATAAAACCAAGTTTTTATCAACAAGTTCAGCAAGTTAAAAGGCAAATAAATCCTAAATTAATCTAACTGCACAGTCCATTTTCAAGTTTGCTGTTTTCTATAAAGAGAAAATGTAAAAATGTTGAATTCGTGTTCTTTCTAAAGAATATTGAAAGTATAAAATATATAGGAAATAATTATTTTCTTGTGTTTCTAGTGAATTGTTTGGCCATCTTTTGCTCAACGATCGTAAATTCTCTGCTCAGATGTCAAAATATTATAAGTCACATTTTTTTTTTAATTTACGGGACACCAATTCTAAGATCCAAGATGTCATGAAAAATCAATAATTTGTTTTATATTTGTATGATATTGTATTTATATATGTACTAATAGTTGGCTATTACTTACAGTAGTTACAGTAAATAGAAAATATCGGCGAACGAGAATCCGGATTGTGAAAAACTCAATTTTTTTCTAAGAAAAGTGAATTTTGCCATCTGAGCAAAGAATTACAACTATAAAACTTACGGCGTTTCGAAGTAGTATCAGATTAGTTTTATTCGCTTTCCATTTTCTTCGAATTCATTATGAATTGATAAGGGCTAAAAATTCATAGAAACGAAATTTAAGAACTTCTTTAACCTTTAACTTACGGGGCCCATTTTTTCAATTCCCTCTTTAGAACGGGAAATTTCCTACCCCCTTCGTAAGAACGGCCAATAAAGGGGTTATATTAAATAAATAAATTTATAAATATATATATATATATATATATATACACTGCTGGCCACTGTAAATGCAACACCCTGAAGGAAACATGCAAATAACATTAAATTTACAACATGCATTAGCGGAGGTGAGATATGCAAATGATTAGAATTTCAGCACAGACGCACATCACGCGCGCCTGCGGCGCCACTTCAAAGCGCTATTTAAGTCTTGGAGGTTTCGACGATTTCAAGTTCGGCAATTGTGTTTTTCTTGTGGTTTTTTCAAAAAAAACGATCAATTATGCCTCGTCGAAAGCAGCGATCATCTTTTGATCAAGTATCCGAGTTCGACAGAGGAAGGATAGTGGTCTACCGAGATTGTGGATTATCTTTCAGGGAAATCGGTAGTCGTGTTGGACGAAACCAAACAACTGTAATGCGGATATGTGATCGTTGGATGCAGGAGGGTACGACGGACCGGCGTGTTCGATCGCATCCACCTCAGCGCACCACTTCACGTGATGGCAGGCAAATTATGCGCATGGCAGTGACGGATCGCTCAGTCACATCACAAACCATAGCACAGCACATGCAGTCTGTAACGCATCATCCAGTGTCTGCGCGTACCATTCGACGCCGTTTACAGCAGAGTGGTCTGTCCGCAAGACGTCCATTGCTTTGTCTACCCTTGACGCAGAACCACAGACGTCTCCGCCGCCAATGGTGCGATGACAGAAGGATGTGAACGGCAGAATGGAATGAAATTGTCTTTACTGACGAGTCACGCTTCTGTCTGCAACACCACGATGGTCGCATTCGAGTCTAGAGACACCGTGAAGAGAGGATGCTGAACAGCTGCGTTATTTACCGCCACACTGGTCCTGCACCGGGTATTATGGTATGGGGCGGTATTGGATATCACTCTCGCACACCTCTAGTACGCATTACCGGTACTTTAAACAGCCAGCGCTACATCTCCGAGGTGTTGGAGCCAGTTGTCCTTCCTTACCTTCAAGGCTTGCCCACAGCCATATTTCAACAGGATAATGCGCGACCACACATGGCACGCATTGTCCAACGGTTCTTCCTCAATCGCCAGATTGAATTGCTTCCCTGGCCGCCTCGCTCTCCGGATCTTTCGCCGATAGAAAACATGTGGTCCATGGTTGCTCTACGATTGACCCGGATTCCATCCCCAGCTGCCACAGCAGATCAACTTTGGCAACGTGTGGAAGCTGCTTGGTCTGCTGTACCCCAAGAACTCATCCAAAGTCTCTTTGAATCAATGCCGAGGCGTGTGGCAGCGGGGATCTCCAACAATGGCGGCTACTCTGGCTACTGATTTTGGCAGGAACCACTCTTCACTGAAGTCTATAAATTTAATCATTTGATACTTGGTCAACATGTGATCTACAAAATAAATTTTGTTGTGATATCTCTTGTCTTTCTTGGTGTTACAATTTGGGTGGCCAGCAGTGTATATACATATATATATATATATATATATATATATATATATATATATATATATATATATATATATATATATATATATATATATATACATATATATATACATATACATATATATATATATATATACATATATATATATACATATACATAT
>OU015490.1:13208465-13270965 GCA_907164885.2 Dolomedes plantarius
TTGATGTGTAGAGTATATGTTTGTTAATGCTCGTAAGGGACTACAAGTGTGTTAATTTATCAGTATGCGGTTATGTAAATGAAATATACATCTAATATCATTGTAAATATTGTCACTAACATATACATAAAGAAATATTGACAATCTAAAAGATTGAGAACTATTTAAAACCTCAAATATATTCGATCATTACTAAATTTTCTTTTTTTTTTCTTTTATTTTTAACAATGCTAAACTCAATTTTGACCACCTTTTAATAAAAACTGACAAATTAATTAAAATTTATCTCACTAAAACAAGAAAACTCGAGTTAACATTTTTTCTTTCACAAGTGTATCCCAACTGTATTAAACAAATCTTGAAAAAAGTCTCCAAAGAAATAATGGCATTAAGTAAATGCACAAAGGTAAAAATCGCAGGAAAACACAAAATAAATTCATAACCAATCAGCATAAAGACTTCAATACTGTAATTTCTTTCCAGTGATCGAAATTATCCTAATATTTCTAAAATTTCTTTGTAAAGGTTACTGTTCCCAAATTAGTGATGATCTGACTCATAAAGTATTTATCACCAATTATAGCAAAATAATATTTTAAAAAGAAGTTCTTAACATATGGAGCGAGTACTCAAATCGTCAATGAAAACCAATTTACTACTTGCGCCTCACCTGAAAATTTATGCCTCAAATCCCTTTGGCGCAAAACAGCCTTATTGATTATCAGTTGAACGAGCTAAATGACTATAATTATACTTTACACAGCTTACTATGATTTTGTGTTAGTTTATTTGACAAGGAATTGTCACTGAGCACATAAAATCGGGTTGTTTTGCAGACCAACCAAGCTAAAAACTTAAATTAGGTCGTAAAAATTGACACATAATTAAACATGAAATAAAAAATTTATTTAAATAATAATTAAAACTAAGTAATGTAAGGAAATAACAAACAAGAAGTTTGTAAAAAAATTATATGCGAGCTAGAAAATAAAAAATCTTAATTTTTATACTCGAAAACTTTGAAAGTTTTTTTAAAAAATGAAATACCATAGTAACCTTTCCCAATAGTGCCATATTTATAAGACTATTTCCTTGAAGTATGTATATATAGGGTAAAACAGGTGTTGTTAACCTCCAGGCAGGAACTCGTACGAAAGTAGGTGTTTCTAACATAGTATGGATGTTGGCAAGTGAATAGGACGAATTATTGGATAATAAGCATTTTTTAATTAAAAAATACACATAAAATTTCCCGTGTACCAAAAAGTATCACACTGGACTTACAGAGGTAAGTATAAAACACTAAGAAAACAGAAGAAGCAGACAAAACAAAACAAAGAAAAGAAACTAAGAAGAATTACAAATATATACAATAAATTTATAAAATAAGCCAAAAGCATACTTCCCAGAAACGAGCAGAAAGAAATTGGGAAACCAGTTAATATTTAAGTCCTTAAGAGCCAGTTTAAAAATATTTCTCTCCTTGCGGTATTTTGAACACAAAAACAGAACATTTTCAGCATTTTCCTCGCCACCAACGCTGCACTCACAGGAGGTCGCCGAACACAAGTTGAACCTACTCAAATAGCTCTTAAAATTTC
The DNA here is from genome assembly GCA_907164885.2 of Dolomedes plantarius. Lineage (NCBI taxonomy): Eukaryota > Metazoa > Arthropoda > Arachnida > Araneae > Dolomedidae > Dolomedes > Dolomedes plantarius. Next base: position 13,210,067 of record OU015490.1, read on the forward strand.
CATGTCCTGTGAGGAACTGAGTCAATTTGTAGTTAGCAAAGAAGTGATGGCATGAGAGTCTCATTCTAAGATAATAAGCATTTGGAAAGCATATTCAGGTTTTAGGTCTGAATTTTTAGGTTTGTCGGAAATCCGAATTAAAAGATGTTGTCTGTTGATCCTCATCAAAACAAAAATAATATTCAAACATGTTAGGTAGGCAAGAAATCAGACAAAATATTTTTAAAAAATTGAACGGTATCTAATAGGAATAAATGCCTTTCTTTAATTGCATTTTACCATAAAATTTAAATGGAATATTTTTGTTCCAAAATATGTTGAGTTAAATTAAAATTTTTCGGTTTCCATCTGTCAGCTAAAAGGAGAATATTATATGTTCCGTCAAATATTTTTTCTTTCCCGAAAAGAAGTTCTTTTCAGCAGTATTGATCTAACTCACAGCAAAAGAAAGGAAATTTGTTCTAGAAACTTTTGAGAAATGGTAAATTACTTAAAATTATCCTCAAAAACACTCTTTGTTAATTTCAGACAAACTGCTATTGAAATAAAGAAAAAATAATCATTTTCATAATTGAAATTTTGAGGAACCTGAATAAATTGAAATATTTGATTAACTATAAGGAAAAACTGTATTTCGGTTCAGTACAGAAGCTAGCTTTTGAAATCTTCCTAATTGTTTTATTTTGCCTAGTCTACTATCTCCTTAAAAATTCAGTGTAAATCGTCCAAATTCACTGGTTACATAAAAGAGAGATTTTAGATTTGAATTTTACAATAGTAAGTTTCACCCAATCCAACTTCTTATAGACAATGGCTGCTTCATCTGCACTCTGTGGTTAATCGGCTTAAACCAAATTCCTATATCTCTGCAAATTTCTTTAGGGTCGATGACACAGTGGTATCGTCGAAAAAAGGGGCATCTTTATTTCTCCCGCATGACCAATCTGGTTTTCTCGCCCAGTTATCTTGCTTTTAAGCTGTTCGATCTATTTCCTTTTCCTTTCGAAATTACCTTTCTCTGGTCTTTCTTCCTAATACGCAATTTCGATAAAAGTCTGAATTAGGCCTTATGGGGAAATTTCCTTAAGAAATGTAATAAGAAAGTAAACTCAAGACAAAGGACCTCGAAATAAGAGATGATTCATTTCCTCAGATTCTAATTCTGTATGAAACTATCAAATATAAGAGTTTCAAGATTATATTCGTTTTACAGAATATTAAAATAGATCTATTTTACGATAAATTTTTTTTTATGATAAATTTGCATTATTTTTCAAAATAATTTTCCTAACCCTATTCTACATTAAAGAGCTATACCAAGCTAAGTTTTCAGTGTTGAACCGTTTTTCCTTTATCCACTTTATATGTATTTTTCTCAAAATATTAATTCAATGTTTATATGAATTTAATTTAATGTATAGTTCATATTAATTTCCCTACCTCTACCGAAAAGGTAAATAAAATAACTGGTGTTAATAACTGGATGTCACTTAAACTTCCAGCACGCGCGTCTGCGCAAATTTTACGACAAATTCGGTTTTTAATGCACTTTTTTCGCAAATCGCATCTGGGACATCTGAAGATCATTTCTACTCCTTCTTTCAATCCTTCCCCATATCGTGGAATGTACTAACAGAAAATCATATGACAATTTTTATTGTTAACCGGGCTTTTGTGCTATGCGGTTGCTTGTTCGTAAAATTTACGACACGCACGTGGTCGTGGGTGAATTCGGAAAATATTTTGTAATTTAGTGTATTTTGTAATTTAGTGTTAATAATTGACGTGTGTTATTTTAATTTATATAAAGTCGAATCAATAAATTTTATATCGGTTTTCATTTCAAAAATATATATATAAAGCATGCTGCTTTTTCCCGCATTCGTCAAGAATTATCTGATGAAGAAAACGGAAGGAAGGGAACATTTGGATTTGAGAGCGATAGCGATTTGAGTGAAGAAGATATAGAAATAAATAATATCAGTTGTGGATTTGAACAATATATTTCGGATGATGATGACAATAATGATTCAGAGGAAAGATATGATGATGCCATGTTTTATGTTGCAAGGATAAATCTTCTAAGTGGCGAAAAGAGAAGTATGCAAACTGCTCAAAGACAAAAGAGATTGTTATTGTGAAAGTGTTATCTGGCCTAAAACACCATGCCACGGATATAGAGGATGAAATAGGATGAATATTAAAACTATTTTGGATTTAAAATATACAGTTCCGAAATAATGAATTTTAAATTTCCTATCATGAAATACATCATTGCTTTTCCACCTGAGTAATATGAGCATTTAAAAATAATTTACTTTGACATCATTTGTATTTTACAACAATAAGGTTAATGTTTTATTTCTTAACAAATTTATTATAAATATTCATTTATTTATGTTTTTTTTCGGGCCAAAAACGGGCGCGTGAAGCAACATGGAATATATGAAATTATTTTTTTCCCATTTCTTTTATAAATTCCTTCGTAACTAAAGTATTTTCTCCATTATTCAATCATTCAGCCACAGTAACGTGGTCCTCTTAAAGAAATTTACCGTTATAATCTTTAAAGTGATTTCGTGATTTATTTTACTTTCCTCTATCTTAGTGCATTGTTGTCAGTTATACACATAAAAGATAAAAGAGCAAAGATTTGTGACACCTACTATCAATCTATATTTCACTTTCCCTTCTTTACCCTTTCATTATGACGAACTCAGACGGAATTTGATGCTTTATCTTCTTCTATAACCCAAAGAATAACAACTCTAGCTAACACAGCTATAAATTCTTTTTGACTACGGGGCCATTATCCACTGAATATAATTTTTTATTTTTTTACTTTCGGTCCATTTGATATCAAGCTGGCTTATTCTTAACTTGTCATATCATAAAATGTCTTCCTCTTCCCATAACTTATACCTTTTATCGAAAACAATTTGAGATCATGTTTATACACCTATGTTCTTTCGCTTAGATGTTTTACTATAGATTCAAGCATCATTCCCGATTTCTTTTTAACAGAGGACATACGATGCTTAATTTTATGTAACAAGGGATCTTTTTGGGGCATTTCAACGCTTAAAAGATTTCTTAATTTTCACTTAGACTCTCAGTTTTTTTATGCATAACTTAACTTACGCTCTTCACATTATTCTATATTCACATTATTCTATACTAGCATTATTTCCCGGCGTTGCCCGGGTAGATATATAGATATAAAATTTTTCATGAATTTCATCAAAAAAATACTGGGCTGCAAACCCCGCTCTTCATGATCATCTGGCCAGACAGAATGCGTTTAGCGCGTTTCTACTGAAATGATATGCAAACAATAAGAAAGAAAGAAACTTTGAGCCTGCGGACCATCGTCTGATTATACGTCTGATTTTATTGAGATTTAATAACAGTGTTGCGTTATTCGCACATTTGGATTGAATAAGTTTACTGTTTAATTATATTTGTTAGATACTGTTTAATTAGATTTAATTAGATTTCTTTGATCCACTGTTTAATTAGAAATAAGTTTTATAATTTACATTTGCCTTTATTTTTTATTTTTCCCTTAAAAACACAGTTTTTTCCACAACACCCAAGAGACGCACTTTTTTCCACATCACCCAAAAGATAAAGAACAAGATGCGTCATCCCCTTTATTTAATCAAAGTAAGCCGGGATTCCGCATGAAGCCTAAGCTCAAAGTTTCTTTCTTTCTTATTGTTAGTATATCATTACAGTAGAAACGCGCTAAGCGCATTCTGACAGGCCAAATAAACATGAAGAGCGGGGTGAGCAGCCCAGGAAAAATTTTATATCTATATATCTACCCGGGCAATGCCGGGCAATCATTCTTTAAAAAAAATTTCATTAATTTTCTTATGCCTTAATATAACTAATGGATTAATAGTTCGGAATGAAAGTTATGTGTCGTTATGTTTCTCTGTTTAAGGAGCTTTTCCTCCCACTGCTAAAAAAACCCAAAACTCTAAAAGATTTATCTTATATGATTTCTCGGAATAAGTAATTCAAATACATATCGTATGTTAACTCTGTTTCGCAAACTTAGGGGAAAAACCTGTAGAACTCTTAAATTTCTTCCCATTTTATGATCCTCAAACGATTAATATATTTAGATCAACAGAAGGCTTCCAAAAACTGGCCATGTGACAAAATTTTTATTTTTTTCTTCCTTTTTTTCCAAACTTTATTATGTTCTATTAGTTTGAACGCCATTGCCTAAAATTGTCTAAAGCAGCGGTTCTCAACCATTTTAGACCTAAGACTCCACTAAACGTAAGAAAAATAAAATAAACACTTCACCCTCAGACCAACCCTCAAACCAACCCTCTTGTTCCCCACGCATCGAATTTCACTGATAACGAAGCTAGTTGTGGTGAAGGGGATGTATCCACATTTAAGTGGTACGCGCACCTCTTAAGGGCACAAAAATCATTAAAAAAATTAATTAATGAAAACTAATTGAGCCCCAAATTGCATTTTTGCTGCGTTTAGTTTCTCGGGTCCTAAACATTAACTGTGCCGAATTTGGTTCCGGTGAGTGAAACAGTCTATGATTCTATAGCGGACAAACAAACAGACAAGCTCTTTTATATATATAGATATAAGAAGATATATTTATATATATATATAAATATATATATATATATATATATATATATATATATTTAAATTTTCAAAAAAATTTAAATATCAAAGAGTTTTTTTCAAAATATATAATTACTGCTTAATTATATTTTTTCTCATTTCGTATCAGCATATTTATTCGTAAACATAAATGCAAAATATATATGTACTGGCAGAAATATTAAAAATATTTGCTACAAAATCAAAAGTGCTTATAGATGAATAAAAGTGTTTATCTTTTTAATTCTGAGTAGAATTTACGAGACAATTTCATTGTATATTTAATTTTTTTTTCATTTTAGAGTGCGCATTCCTGGACAAAATATCCCAATGAATCGTATATATATACATATATATATACACACACACACACACATATATATATATATATATATATATATATATATATATATATATATATATATATATATATATATATATATATATATATATATATGTATATATATATATATATATGTATATTGAAAACAATAGGGAAAAAATATGAAAAATTGCATTAAATTTGTCTTCCACAATTCTGTTTACAAAAGCAAGCAGATGGCTTTTTATTACATATATTAACAGTCAGGTTTTTTTTTTTTATTTTCTTAAAATATTGGAGAAAAATCCATATTTAAATGCATAATTCATTTTGAAAATTCGAATTTTTATAGATTAAAATATCTGAAACCCATTAATCTGAGAAATAACCTAGTGGTAATACAAGATAAAATGTAATAGAAGAGCGAAAATGTTCTTTATATTGATTTCATTGCAGATACATTTTCTTGTAAGAAATTTCCAAAACGGCTTACATGGAAATATCAATAAATAAATTTTTCAGCTAGTTACGGATATTCAATTTGATCTTCTTTGTGTAGATAAATTCTTCAATAAAAAGTACAAATATGGTGATTTGTTACAATGAATATTTTGTGATCACAATTCTAATATTAGAAAGCATGTATAAATATTTTCCCACATAAATCACCAAGTGTATTTGTTCTCATTAAAGAAATCAACCTGTTATCATGAACATTTTTAACGATATCAATAAATATTATTAACAGGGAAAATTGACCACAAATGTTATACGAATTGTTTCCTTTGATTAAAAAATAATATATTTGCATAAGCTTTCTTGTTGTTCCTTTGATCGTAGGAATGTAGTATTGGTCTAATGAAAAAAGTTTTTTCGAGAAAGTCGACCGAAAACAAAAACAAAAGACGTTTTGGGACCACGAAATTGAGTTTATCTCACACCCTCCCTATGATAATTTCATCTGACAAAACATGGAAAGTCTTTTTGTAATGGTGCCAGGCTATGTTTAAATTACACTTAAAGCTTTTACAATGTATTTATTTAGTTTCAAAGCCTGACAAGATGCATAAAAACCAAAAAGTCATGACCTGACTGTAATAGATGTGTAAATGCCAAAAAATGGAAATACAATTTATTTTGGGATTCGTGTGCAAATGCAGTGGACTTTTTGTAAATACATCAGAATTTCGAGAAATCAAGAGAATATTCCCTTTAAGAAAAAACTTTTAAAAAAATAATTAATGAATGAATACCAAATTTATAAATTGAAAACCTAAAATATACTGGAAGTATTAAATAAATTCAAATTCATATTGAAGGGTTTTCTGGAAAAAAGAAATCATTTCTTAATAGATCAAAATTACAAACTCGTTAATAGTTACTTTTAATAAATTGGGGTACATAAATATCTTGTTAATATTTTTTAATATAAGTAGAAATGTACTGAAAAAATTCATAGTTATATTTAATATAAATTTCAGTTTGCATGCATTTGTTTTTAACCTTTTCCTTACGGGGTGCAAGAGCATGCATCTCAAGATTACGGGCCCAAGAATAAATATATATATATATATATATATATATATATATATATATATATATATATATATATATACAGGAGGTTAAAAATTAATGGAAACACTAAGAAACATCATGAGAACCTTTATTAATACGGCGCAGAATCACTTTTGTCATGTAATGCCACCTGATTCACTTTGGAATTGGATTATACAAGTCATGAATAGTGGTTAAGAATATATTATACCATTCTAAAGGGAAAAATAATGAAAGTTCATGTAGAGATGCTGTGGTGGATATCGATACCTGGCTGTATCCGCTTATACAGATCACGGTGGTTAGAGGATATGTAGTCGAGGGGATTGTACAGGACAAGATAGGGTATTTGACTTCTCATGCTCTTCAAACCAGTACTTTATGGATTTAGCTATATGTATAGGGGGATTATCATCCTGTAGAAAACCATCTCCTGCAAAAAACAATGTTTGCACCATAAGACGGACTAGTGAGCTGAAATTTTGACATATTCCTTCCCATTCAATCTCCCTTTAAGGGCTATAATATGGCCTGAAGAAAACCATGAGATGCCATCCCAAACCCTGACAGATCTACCTCCATGATTGACAGTTGAGACGAGACAGCCAAAATCTTACGCTTGTGTAGGTGTTCTCCAGACATACTCACGTCCTGTTTCGAGGAACAATGTGAACAATGATTCGTTGGACGAAATGCAGTTTTTCAACATATTAATCGATGAGGAAATGCGCTCGGGGCACCATTGTGCACGATATTTTCTATTGGCATCTAATACAAATGGCTTGGGAATAGCTACTCTTCCGTAAATGCTTTGTTTGTGAAGTTTCCTTCTACCTCTAATGATTGATACCGGAACACGGAGATGCAGATTGAGCTCTTTGATCATTTCGGTTGCAGATGTTTTCTTTCTTCATGTCACAATCCGCTTCAATACCTCGTCCGTCTCTTTCACTCAGTTCTCCCTTTCGTCCACTATTCTGTTCGGCAAAGAATGTTTTTCCGTGCAGTCTGTATGGTATCATGACTTTCGTTACCATAGCTCGAAAGACAGCTAATAGCCTGGGGGTTGCAGTAACAGATACTCCAATTTAAACGCACTCCAACAATTTGCCCTTTTTGCAAGGTCTGCAAGATTTGACATTTTATGAAGTTCTCTCCAAAGGCACGATGCCCTTAGCTTCATTACTGTTACCTGATAGTAGAATTACACTTACGCTATATTATTTAAAAAAATACCATGTGGCTAGACTTAATTTTTAAGGAATACAAAGCGCATTCATGATACTGATAGTTGTTCCCATTATTTCGATAACCACCTGTGTGTATATATATATATATATATATATATATATATATATATATATATATATATATATATATATATATATAATTTTATATATATACATATATTATACAGAGGCTGTTCCCAAATTTTTTAGGCGATTTTGGTAAGCGGTAATAAAAAATTGTTTGCTGCAAAAGAAATAATTGCAATTGTACAATGTTTTTAAAAGTCAAATTTATCGTCTGCGGCTTGAAAGCTTTGTTTTTATTCAAAATGGCGTTTTTAACAAAGCAGTGGTTCGAAGGCTACATTTATGCTCTTTCCGAAGAGAAATATGCATACTCCGTTATCCAACAACGATGTGAGAGTCATGGTTTTGTGATATCTAAAGCGTCGATAGGAAATATCGTCCACAAGAAAGGAAAAAAAAAACGTTAAATTGGAGCCTCAAGTGGGACAAAAATTCCAAACAAGTATCCAAGGAAAAAACGGACATCTTCGACTATTGCAAAGGTACGTTGTTTAATGTTAAAAGAAAATCCCCCTAGTCAAAACACACCTGTAAAATCATTAAAATGCTCGGTGTCCACTGTAAACCAAATGATAAACGTTTATTTAAATCTTAAGAAAGCGAAAAAACGCAATGTGAATCGTCTTCTTCCAAATCATATCGCTGTACGCAGGACACGCTGCAGAATTCTATATGATAAACACTTATCCAAAGAAAATGGAAAACAATTGTCACAATAGATGAATCATGGGTGTATTTAAATGATTGCAACAAAAAAGAGCCATTTATTATCATAAAAGGGGAGAAAAAAATTTAAGTACATGGTTCAAAGACTCGAAAGAAAGTTTTTCTAAGGGATTCATGATTGTTGCTGGTTTTTCTTATAATGGCAAGTTAAAAATAAAGAGAGTGGAAAAAATGTCAAGATTAACTCCAAATACTATCAGGAACATATTTTATCGCCAATTTTTCTGAACGAAATACCATCGCTTTTCCCACAGTGCCATCAATCTGTGAGACTCCATCAGGACAAAGCTAGCAGTCACACATCAAAATCCACTGTAAATATCCTAAAAGAAATGGAACCAAAAACTGGTATCAAGGCCATACCCTTCACTGATATCCCTATTAAATCTGCCGATGTATCACCGATGGATTTTTGTGCTTTCGGACTTTATAAAATCTGCATTATCCAAACGTCGTACCAAAACCCTTACAGGATCTCTTGAAAGCTGTTCAGGAGGAATAGGGATAGAATACCTCTTCTGACACTTCAAAAGGCATTATTATCCTGGAATTGTGGTGCCTGGAAATTGTGTCGAAAGATAGTTCAGAATAAGGGATGTCAAATAGAACATTTAAAACACAAGAATTTTATGTAATTTAGCTTTGTGAATACAATATACATCGTCTAAAAAATGTGTGAACAGCCTCTGTATATATATATATATGTAATATCCTTTACGGAATCTCCGATGGAAAACAGGCCGGTTGAAAAGACAGAGCTTACATCACACTTCATCGTAGCTGCTTTTAAAACACGATTGGCTGACGACTGGCATAGGAAGAAAGTCCAGGTGAGGAATACATTCATCTCAAAGGTTAATTGAATTGTCGTTTTATTTCGATTACTTCGAGGTTTTAATTACACTTCATAAAAGTCACAGTTCAATTTATTTAAGGATTATCATATTTCAACACTGCCCTGTGGCTGTCAGAACAGCACAGGATAAAATAAAAGGCAAAGGAACGCAGAGCGCCCAAAATTTTACGTGTTATTCATTTCGAAGCAAACACACAAAGGCCTCTTAATCGACGCTCAGAGTTACAAGGTAGAGGCATATTGAACCTTTAATTGGCCAGAAGCGGGCACATGACCCCATCACACAACGGCGACAAGATCACGCCCAGCTTCCAGAACTTTCGACTTATATAACGATTTTATAAGGTTTGGTCGCATGTGCCTTAGGGGAAAAACTAATAAATTACTTCGGATTGGATTTAGGTCACAATCAGGATGAGGGACGGTGCTCTGTTGCAATAAGATAAAAAGAATTTGAAAGAGCGTGTCAGTGATGAAAAGGATTTGAAATTTATTTCATATATATATATATATATATATATATATAAACCCCTTAGTAGCCGATCTTACAAAGGTGGTATTAAATTTTCCGTAAGCTGAAGGTGAGCTAAACGTTTAAATTTCTATTCATGAAACTATACACGATGCAAGCGTATGTTTATAAATATGTTATCATCCGATTCAAACGTTTAAAACTCTAGCATCGATAAAAGTTTTACAATCCTATTTTCCCTTTAAACTTCTCTTTTATGTCTAGTGCCAAAATCATTTCATCCCGCTATAGATATTTCTGGTACTATGCACACTACATTTGACTTACATAAGGAACTGTCTCTGACAACAGATTTGATCGATTTTTGCCCTCAGCAGATTTTAGATACTTTTCTCTTTCGATTCTTTCCTCCACGTTTAATTAGATAAACACATTTTACTGCATAATGTGTTTATCTAATTAAAGTTTGCCCCAGGTCCTCTCAAATCTTACTCAAGAGCAAGTTTCAATTTAGGCGTATGGATTGTTTTTACTATATCTTAATTGCTCAGAAAATATGTTAAGCTTCTATCTGAAATTCAGTACTTAAGTCCATATAAATATGACAAACAATATACACATTCAGGTGTGATAAACTGTGCGAACATTTTCATAAGGAATATTATTTAATATTTTATTCTTGAAGTAATTGTTTAATAATTACTTATTATGTTTTCTGAAAATCTTAACAGCATATGCTACACCAGGTATGAAAAGATCTATAATACACTGCTGGCCACCCAAATTGCAACACCAAGAAAGACAAGAGATACCACAACAAAATTTATTTTGTAGATAACATGTTGACCAAGTATCAAATGATTAAATTTATAGACTTCTGTGAAGTGTGGTTCCTGCCAAAATCAGTAGCCAGAGTAGCCGCCATTGTTGGAGATCACCGCTGTCACACGCCTCGGCATTGATTCAAAGAGACTTTGGATGAGTTCTTGGGGTACAGAAGACCAAGCAGCTTCCACACGTTGCCAAAGTTGATCTGCTGTGGCAGCTGGGGATGGAATCTGGGTCAATCGTAGAGCAACCATGGACCACATTTTTTCTATCGGCGAAAGATCCGGAGAGCGAGGCGGCCAGGGAAGCAATTTAATCTGGCGATTGACGAAGAACCGTTGGACAATGCGTGCCACGTGTGGTCGCGCATTATCCTGTTGAAATATTACTGTGGGCAAGCCCTGAAGGTAAGGAAGGACAACTGGCTCCAACACCTCGGAGATGTAGCGCTGGCTGTTTAAAGTACCGGCAATGCGTGCTAGAGGTGTGCGAAAGTGATATCCAATACCGCCCCATACCATAATACCCGGTGCAGGACCAGTGTGGCGGTGCATAACGCAGCTGTTCAGCATCCTCTCTTCATTGTGTCTCTAGACTCGAATGCGACCATCGTGGTGTTGCAGACAGAAGCGTGACTCGTCAGTAAAGACAATTTCATTCCATTCTGCCGTCCACATCCTTTTGTCATCGCACCATTGGCGGCGGAGACGTCTGTGGTTCTGCGTCAAGGGTAGACAAAGCAATGGACGTCTTGCGGACAGACCACTCTGCTGTAAACGGCGTCGAATGGTACGCGCAGACACTGGATGATGCGTTACAGACTGCATGTGCTGTGCTATGGTTCGTGATGTGACTGAGCGATCCGTCACTGCCATGTGCACAATTTGCCTGTCATCACGTGAAGTGGTGCGCTGAGGTGGATGCGATCGAACACGCCGGTCCGTCGTACCCTCCTGCATCCAACGATCACATATCTGCATTACAGTTGTTTGGTTTCGTCCAACACGACTACCGATTTCCCTGAAAGATAATCCACAATATCGATAGGCAACTATCCTTCCTCTGTCGAACTCGGATACTTGATCAAAAGATGATCGCTGTTTTCGATGAGGCATAATTGATCGTTTTTTTTGAAAAAAAACCACAAGAAAAACACAATTGCCGAACTTGAAATCGTCGAAATCTCCAAGCCTTAAATAGCGCTTTGAAGTGGCGCCACAGGCGCGCGTGATGTGCGTCTGCGCTGAAATTCGAATCATTTGCATATCTCACCTCCGCTAATGCATGTTGTAAATTTCATGCTATTTTCATGTTTCCTTCAGGGTGTTGCATTTACAGTGGCCAGCAGTGTAGTATGTTAAAATATCTTACTTCTAAATTTCTAAGAAATTTTAGGTCTAACAATAAACTAAATAATCAATCTGTCTGCAAAGGAGCTTTCTGTGTGCCAATCAAATTTAAGTAGATCTGTAAGTTTATTATTTTGATATAAAAATCAATAAATGTTGAAAAATCAATTTTGATATAAAAAAATTCACAATAAAATGAATTATTAGTTTATATTCTCTACGCTTCATTATATTATGGATGATCATGGGTACTTGATTTTCTATCATTATATATCACCTAGAAGGGCCGAACGCATAGTATAGTGGTTAACATCGTGAGATTCCCCGCAGTGGGCTTGCGGTTAAACACCGAATAAGACTTGGTCGTTACTGTGTTGTCCCAACATAGAGAGCAAGGATGGCTCACTTAATTGGTGCTACTATAATACAGTAGCCAGCAAGACTTCGCGTTTAATAACAAAAGTCGAATGTCTCATTAATATATATATTATGTAATATTCTCATTACATCACGTCCTTAAATTATAATCTGAAAGGGAAAACTAGCTCATATTTACCTGGCTGGAGCTAGACTCAAAATTAGATTCCAATGCAATAGCGCCAAACTTCTTAGTACATCGTTTATTGGAGTGAAAATAAATCCGTTCATTCCCGATGAACGGCTCGGATTAATATCACCTTTCAAAATTAAACGCGAGAGGGCGAGGTAGACATGTGACTATTATTTGTAGGGTAATCAGATTTTGAGGCTCGCTGTGCTAGTCAACTCCTGAATTCGAATACATAAACGTGTAGAAATGCAAAGGCATGCGATTCACAGGAAGTTCTGTGGCTAAGGATTTTAACGCGATAAATTTGTATTACTAGGGATTGGATTTAGGAAAGGGAATTTAAATGCTAGAATAGAGGGCATAATATTTAAGATATACTATATATATATATATATATATATATATATATATATATATATATATATATATTATGAAGGAGGTTTAGTGAAGGTTAATTGTTCGTTCTGTGATGTAGAAACTTATCTGCTATTGATGTTTTGGGATGAAAATAGTATCCTTAGCAAAGGGAAAATGAAGTGACGGAAACGTCCAGAAGATAACTTGGAGGAGATGGTGGTGAGGACAAAAAATTGCTATTTGTAAGTCTTAATGATATCCTTACTGTTGAATCGTTGATGAGGGATCAAATCCAAGTTGTAGGATCCTTGAAGTGTCGTCCCATGAGATCAGGTGATGTAGGGGGTCATAATGCTACAGATTAAGTTCTTTAAGGGACGAGAGACTACGGCTATTTTTAAGTTTCTCCGAACGGTAGCAGGAGACCCCTAATTCGGGTGGCTGGAAAGAGGAGTCGAATACGTGATCGTACGATACTGCCTGTGTGCCACAATTATCCGGTATTCACTGTCAACGTTGGCAAGAAAAATAGAAGCTGGTAAGCAAGTAATCTTCCAAAGCATTAAAAATAAAAATAAAATGTTTATTTTCTGTGCCGTCTTGGGTAACATGAAAATATATTTACAGCCAAACAAAGGACCTCTAACTTACATGAGCTGTAGCGAATATCGCATGTGACCGCATTGGTCTAAAGACTGAAGATGATCAATTCAACATATAAAAAATAGCCCCCCGATGCAGAATTGGCAGAGCCAAAACTGATGGGGTGCTTAAACTTCCAAAAATATATAAGAGACAACTCTCTCACTAAAAATATGGCTCTCTGGTATTTCTTCTCATCACTGGACATGCCTGTAAAAACGAGGACAACGAGGGTTTCCATAACGAGAAAAGTGCCAATTAACAAAGACAGACCACCCGTGCCACGCGTACGGAAGCTTACCTCAGCGCGGAGGAAAGATATAGTAAAAAAACTATGCGAGCGCTTGATGGCCAATAACAAGAACCCGGCCATGCCGAAACCTCGCCAAGAGGAGAGCACCGAGCGCGCCGCCAAAATGGAGGCCCGTGAATGGCTTAGCCCTGATACCACGAAATTCGCGCCGCAGCATGATTGGTCGAACGAGGAGAGAAAGAACATCTTCGGAGAGTGCCTTCACGCCAAGCTTGCGCCAATTTCACCCGTGCGAAAACCTCCTCTCGGACAAAGGAGTAGCAGAGAACACACGCATATATTTCTAACTTAAAACTGATTTTATGGGCCAATTTAGTGAGCAAACTTACACGGCATGCGTAGACAAAAGCTAGTTGGATGTTCACATGACACACCCTGCAATTATCAGCCATAAAAAGTGCATTTTAGTAAAACTTAACAAGGTAATTCTGAGACTAACACCTGGCTAAGCAAATTATGATTGAAGTTTTACTGTTTAAGAGAAATGGGGCAACGGCTAAAATTATCAAGAACACACACGTCGAGGGAACGGTATAGAATTTACGCTATTTTATTTTAAGGGACAACTATTTAGAATTAGAGATTTTACATTAACTTAACGTGCGCTATGAGCCCAACCAAATTAATTATTCATGGAACGAATTCCTCATTACATATATAAATATAATTATACTCACGGCGCAACAGTCCGAAGTGAACCAGGGCCGGCGGTACTCATCTTCGCTTTCTTGACCGTGGGCTTTGGGTGCCATACAGCATATGTCTCAGTGAGGTGGTCAACATGACGTGGGATCCCATTAATTTAGTTCCCAAGCATGCTTGATCTTCATTTTATCGACCGACTCAAGGGATGAAAGACTAAGTCGGCCTAGCCTATTCGCAGGGTCGAACCCTGGACCTGTGGGATGGCAGCTTGACGCTTTTAACCACTACGCCACAGGGATTTTATATATATATATATATATATATATATATATATATATATATATATATATATATATATATATATATATATATATATATATATATATAATATATATATATATATATATATATATATATATATATATATATATATATATATATATATATATATATGAATGAAATGTCCGGATGGACATCTCATGAAATAAGAACATACATCGTGGCCGAAAAATAATAAAATCCCCTTCAGGAACAAACTAATTTATTAAACAGTAAAGCAACACATCGTACTCGCTTCGAGTCAGGCCAGCGTCTCCCGCAAAAAAGCGCCAAAATAGAATTAGGTCAGAGAGGTTGCCAGAATTGGCGGAGGAAGTTAGTATGAGGGAAGGCGAAGCGTTTACGTCAAGACAAGAAGGACGGGTTACCATGGCAGAGATGAAATACAGAATGGGCGATTATAGGTAGTTAGTAATATTATTACACACACATATATATATATATATATATATATATATATATATATATATTTATTTATTTATTTATTTATTTATTTATTTATTTCTAAGTATGTAAAGCGGAATTTCGTTACAGGTTCGTTTATTTATGTTAACCATACTAATTTTTATTCTGCAATCAAAACTTTGATAGTAATTTTAATATTAATTTTAATTCTGCAACAACTAATTTCTGTCCTTCAGGTGAACTCCTAATTCTTTCGCCGTTAGATGTTTAATTTTTACATCTGCCCTCACTTTCGTGGGATGTCATAAATTGATTCTCGGCGCTCCTTCTTATTTCCGACTGCTATTCATGTAGACCATCTTGACGGAACACTTATCCGTCGTAAAAATACCTCTCTCTTTTTCTGTGCTTAGTTTAATTGCCCGCTCTTGTGTCCAGAAAATAACAAGCCTTATCTCCCCCGTCCGTCGTTATAATTGCTTGGACTTAGCTCAGAGGAACTTCCGATTTCGAGATAAAGGGCATTTTTCTCATTTTCCCCCCTGCGGCGTGGGAAGAAATATTTCCGATGATTTACAGCGAATATAGTTTTTTTAAGAACCCTGGGAAAAATTTCTCCCCTCTGTTGAAGTTCGCTCCTGATAAGCGGTCCTCTGATGGCCAGGATGAGCCAATCAAAACCCTGTAAGACTTCTACGAGGACAGAATTTGGCTTTGTAGGGTTTCCCCTTTTGGCGATGTTACGTGCTTTTAATTTTGTCGGCACAAACTGGTTAGCGTGGTTTTAATAGTGTTTCTCTCTTTTCTGTTTACTCGTTTGGCGGGATTCTAAAGTTATTGCAACTCTTCTCTCCTTGCGATGTCCAGGGCCTAAAAAAAATATACTCAGACAGAAAATTTTTTATTTTTTTCTGCCTGCTGGTTGGTATACATTTTTTTCGTGCCCCCAATTTGAGGAACGGCTCTCGAGCCAGAACTTGGTGGGGGGAGCTTACAATCACTTGATTTCCGCAGGAGCTTGCAATGATTAGTTTTATTTTATGAATATATGTGTTAGCGGCAGACCTGAATGGTCGTATTGATCTATAGCTCTATATTTTGAATGAGCACGAACTTGTATTTGATTTTCGCATGAAGCTGCTGACCTATATGGTCATGCCAATCTATAGCTCTTGTAATGTAGTGAGCTAGGCGACAAATATTTGTATTTCGCCTAAATGTATTAATCAAGAATATATTTGAACGATACTGAAAATAAATGCTTCGAAGAAAATTAACAATATAGTTTGTATTCCTTCCGTCTGAAGCTCTCCATTGATTTTTTTATCCAGTTAGCGATAGCAGCAATCGAACTATTGGTATTGCGGCACAACGAATAAAAACACGCCATTTCCTCCAACTCTGTGATGTTGCAGTGTATTCCGGTGTCCAGCCCAAGATATTTCGCAAAGTGTTCATCATTCCAGCCGTTAAATAGGAGGCTATGTTGTAATTAGGATCTTCCGGCAATCATAATTTCAGGGGTTTGCTAATATCTTCTTCATAATCATCGTCATTTTATTGGAGTTGTTGATAATTCTTTATGGTAGAGTCTTCTGAACTGTTGGCCAAGTTGAACTTCTTCTGCATACAATTAAGACAGTACCGTGTGTAAGTCCATCTTCTTCAACATAGTTCCGTGCTAGAATATTTATCCGTGTACTCCACTATTCTCTTGGCTACATAAAAGTATTGAACGTTTTCCAAGCTACTGAACTTATTCCTCTGTACTGAACTGTGAACACTACAGTCTTATTCCCCTCTACACTTCACGCAATAGAATTTATGTGGCCATCATAGAACTCTCTCTCCAATTTTTCCGCCACAGTTATAGAGTATAGAACTTCACATTAATTTAATTATCCTGCCACAATGTATTATCCAGGATTTTTCATTATATCTCATCTATCAGTTTAATGAATTTAAAGTAATTTAATTAAATTTTGTGCCTGAAATCCTAACTTAATTCAAATTTATCCTCCTCAAAAAAATTTAAGCTACTAATTAATTAATTTACGCCGTATGCAATTAACAGATAGCTTCTCCACACACAAAACAAAAATTCCATACAACACATAATCTGGTTTTTTGCAGACAGTAATTTTTTTTTACCACTGTCTGTGTGCCATATTTTCTAAAACATATTTTTTATTTATCTTATTTCAATAAACATGTAAGTGATACTGCATTACTTTCAAATATCAACTTTTTATTAACACCAGGTTCTGTCCTTCCTTCTGTAGCCATGCTTTCAAGGAACCTGAGAGTTACCCTTGAATCTTCCGAACGGATTTAATCTAATAATAATTTTTCTGCTTTTTGTTTCATTTTGTCTACGTATATATAAAATAATGTCTGCAAATATATATCAGTTCACAGATAGGAACTGATTTATATTTCCCGCATTATGGGTGGTCTTATAGACGCTTGTGTTTTGTGTCGTGACTACCGCGCTAGGAAAGCGTTTCCGACCATGCATTGCTCTGTGATTTCCCGTCGTCAAGGTGTACACTATCTCTCCTGAAAGCTTGTAACCGCTGAAGCACCCTGTATAGAACGCTGATAAAGAAAAAAATAACACTGAAATGTTTTAGCTTATTGCGGATTAAATAGCAACGAAACCCTTCGATTTATAAAATATTTTAGGCATTTTTTTTAAATTGAGAAACTGGAAAATATTAATAAAAAATATAATGCAGAATTTTATTCTTGAATTTGCACATTAAAAAGCAAAAACAAAAAGTGACTTGTATTCATTTTTTAACAGATTTCCTGTTTTAAAATAGAACATTGTTAAAACATAGACTTTATCATCATTTGTAACATTTGAGTGTTCTTTAAACAGAGAAACCAGACATGATTAAAAGAATAATAAAACCGAGATTATTTTTCATATTACAAAAAAAAATTATTTTTTCTATAATAAAGCACCGATATTCAGTAAGAACTTAAGTGGATGAGTTTCCATTAGAATTATCTCATTTAAATCTTCAACAAACCAAAATTATTGCCTCAATTATAACACAGAAGAATTTGTTATGTTGTATGTTTAATCATTTTAATTCATTATGCAATCAATATCTGATAACGAGCATGAAACAGGGAAGAAGCAAACTTGTAAAATTTAACAGTATCATTACAAATTAGAACCACTTTCTCATTGCCAGCTCCGGATAATTTTAGTTAAAACCTGAAACGCAGATAACTGTCTGCATCTTTTACATTAGTCATCAATTCCCTACTTCTGTTATCATTTCCAGTTCTTGTCTTCCAATAATTTAGCGTCAAAGAGTATCGTGTTCAAATTGATTTATCCTCGGAAATTTAAGGACTGTAGTTTTCCCCTCTGGTGATAGAATTTTATTGGATATTTGCTTTTTAATGCTTATGTTAACCATTATCTTGTCTTCAATGGGGGTTAGGGGAGGGCTGAATGTCTAATTCTTCCATGTGCGTAGATAATTAAATGCAGTTTTGTATCTGAAAGAGTTGAAAGATAAACGCAGTGACGTTTTATACAATAAACCCGTTAAAACACGCAGAGAATAACTAACATACACGTTAGAATTCATAAATTTATTACGTCAAAGGGACAAGAAACATGTTTTACTCTATCAAGACATGATGGTTCTCCATTAATAATGTAACGCTTTTCATTTTTCTATGAATTATGCTTGAATAATATTGTTTTTTGAAAACAACAACGTATTTTTATCATTTTGATACAACTATTAAACATGCCGAGAGGGAATTCAGATTTTAGCTGAACTGACTTTAATTTGACTAAAGTTTACATTTTTACTGCATTTTTACAGAAGATGTGGAGGAACTGCAAGTATAAACATCATATACAGGGTGTTCAAATTCGACCGACAAATTCAGAGCGGTAATAGTAGGCATTAAGACGAGCAATAATCACAAAGGAATGTTGTGACAGTGACTCGTATTTAATTATCTAATTTGATTTTTTATTAATTAATGCATTGATTAGCTAGTGGTTATTACTTGCCACAACAGATAGTGATTACTCAAATGTACCAATACAAATCAATTTATTAAACATTAACACAATACATATACTTATACAATTCATATTACTCATTAGTGAATTCCTACTCCTAAATCATATTAATCCGTTACCTACTCTTGCTAATATCATCATTTAATTACTCAAAGATTCTTAATTGAGAATCTTACATATACACTGCTAATATCATCATTTACCTACTCAATATCATCATTTAACTATACTCAAATATTCTTAATTCATAATCATGCATATAAACTGCTAATATTACCATTTACTTACTCAATATCATCATTTAACTACTCAAAGATTCTTAATTGATAATCATACATATACACTGATCCATTTCATGATATGTTTGGTATTTAACAATATTCCAATTACTACTGAATTAAACAACAAATATTATGCGATAGATATCTATGGCCAAAAAATTGAATGTTCATTGTTAATTACCTATTAGCATTATTCTCCTATCATCTATCGTTATCAATGAGCATTGAACAATTAATTTACCAAAGATCTTAAACTTTCTTACCTTCGATCACTCATTCACTCGAACAGGTGTCAGGAGCGCTTTCATCATTCCACACGTGTTTCTCCTATTATCAACAGCGGTGAGGGGTGACTTGCGCCATTATTCTATGGCACAATTTGCTACCGGACTCTGCAACCTTGGGAGGGCGCACATTCGACGAAGGGGTTCGGCATGGATGAGACTCTACTTCTGCGTTGAACTGGACGGGGCAGGCCCTCAAGGGCTAATGGCTGGTCTCTCTGTCGGGTATACTCCGTGGGTCGGCAGGCGGGAATCTTTCGGTTAAAATGACACTTCAACTGGCAGGCATTGCATTCACTGGAACAGAGGGCTTACATCTATTCCTCCATTAGTCATCTGTCGAGCTCCAATTATATATCTTAGGTATACTGCGTGTACGACTGCCTCTCTATGCTAGGTACAGTCCGTATGCAACTTTGCATCGCTATCTCCCTGACTACAGCAGGGACTTACAAACCCGCCAAGCGAAATCAACTGCGGCCCTTTCAGATCTTCTTAATTCTGCCTGTTGCCTCCCGATTTCTCAAATCAATCTGAATCTTCTATATCTTTTTCACTCCGAGCAAAACTTCAATCATTTTTTTTCAGGGCTTCCATTAGTGGCTATCTCCTGACCAATGCGCCAACCTGAGCCTATATTATTGGCTGCCCATATATTCCCTAACTCTTCCCTGCCCAATATAACTTGAAGGGGTGCACCCCTGATTCTTTCAACCCCCTTTCTCTGGGCTCCTACAACTTTTCAGAGTCTCACGCTCGGTTTCAACCTCCTGCTGTTCTCCTAATGAAGTCAACCTCGTATAACTGCTTATAACTTAGCCCCCTCTTCTCTTCCAATTTTCACTTTCCCAGTTCACAATCTCCAGCTGGTGACCCTTTACTGTCCATATTTTTCTTTATTTGACATCGCTCGTCTTCAGTTACAGCTAAGCAGTTCGTTTACTCCAGCTGGTCACCACTTACTGTCCGTTCTTGAATACTTTCTTCTCCTATTACTTTTGGCTATCTTTGTATCTTATCCTATTGACGAAAACTGTCTCCCACAATGCGACAAATGTATGACCAGAAACGTAAACCTTGCCAGCTAGAGGATAAAACAAAGATGCAGAAATATTGGCTTTTCATTTCTGCATCTTTTTTTATCCTCTAGCTGATAAGGGTGGCGTTTCCGGTCATACATTATTACGTGATTCAGTTTTGTTTTTGATTTTTCTACCTCCTCCAGAAAAATGCGATATTTCTGGCCATCTAGTGGGGTTGGTAAGGGGAACGGTCTCATTAAGTAAACAGCGCCCTCCAGCGTTAGGCTTGTGTTTCCGGTCATGCATTCCTATGTGATTATTGCTCGTCTTTATGCTTACTATCACCCCTCTGAATTTGTCGGTCGAATTTTGGAACACCCTGTATATGTAATCAATGTCAGAATATTCTTCGTGGAATAATCATTTTGTAGTTGGTTCTTTAACTTAAATTAAGACAAAAATATACACCTCCTTTGAACTCAGCAGCTTGGACATAGGTTTCGCCCTAGTAATAAGTTCCTCACTAATTTAGAGCTGATAAGTATGTTAGGAGAGAAGATAATGTGAAATTCCTCTAAATTTTCACTGGTGTCTGACAAAGGGTAGTTAGTCTGCCCAAATCGAAAAAAAAAATTTGGACTAAATGCAGTCAACAATTCCCTCGGTACATAGTGCAAATATCTCATTACAAGTGCCTTCGCATATATATATATATATACTAGATGTATTACCCGGCTTCGCTCGGGATTCTGTTTCTGTTATTATTATTTTTTCAATGATTAGCCTCATGTTATGATGTTCTAAAGTTAAAATTCTTTTGTGGTAGCAAATAGCATTAGTTTGTTGTGTGTGCTGTCGTTCTTCATCGCTTTCCTTACCTTTCGATGTTGAAGCTCAAAGACGATCGTATGTTCGACGCGTTAAAAGTTTCTTCAGCAGTCTCACTGCTTCGGATCACTACAATTCGAATTCTGTTGCCTTCGAGCTCTTGGGAATGCTTTTTCTTCAGATTTTTGTGTTCGTCTAACTCCATTTTAAATTGTGTTGGCTTCGCGCGCTTGGGAATGTTTTTCTTCAGATTCTTGTGTTCGTCTAACTGGATTTCGAATTATGTTGGCTTCGCGCTCTTCTGTTTTTTTCATCACATTGCTCATTTCTCAACAATCTTTGATATTTTGCCCTAACTTCTGCAGGATTAAAAGTTGCTCTCTGTAATTACCCAAACTGGTGTTATTAGGCTGTGATCGTATGGCTAGTAATTAATGTCGCGTTGCGATCAAATCTGTTTCAGCACACAACTAAGCATACGGTTACAACTCTTAGGAAAGGTGCACTTATTACATATATACAATTTATTTACACACATGTATTTACAGATTCATTAAATAACATCATGCTAAATTCTCTACTCTATCCAAACAGAATCATCCAATATATATATATATATATATTGTGTGTGTGTGTGTGTGTGTGTGTGTGTGTGTGTGTGTGTGTGTGTAACAAGAAATCCCGGCCTTCTCTAAATTTACATTTACAGCGTATTCTAAATTATCCTGTTAATAAAGCATGACCCCTTTGCCAAATTTGCAACCTAAAAGTAAAATAAGATCATTTATCGTAGCCCTGAAGATCAGGCAGGTGAACTATCTGAACTCAATAACATCCCCAGATATGAGTGCTAGATGTTTATGAAATTCCAAATGTCAGTGTAATGTCAAAATTCTTGAAGAGCCCTCGAACCACTCTGGATTTATTTCTTTTTTAGCGTCGAAACCACACTTTACAAGAACTTTATGGCCACTTATCCTGCCCCCAGGTCAATAGGTCGCAGCTCTAACAAGCACGGGATCTATCAGTCCCCGGAAAACAAGTGGACACGTGAACTCCACGAATCTAAAGTCGCCTTCGCGACTTCTGCGTCGCGACTTCTGCAACCTTCGCGATGCTTCATAATTCAATAAAGGTGATTTTCTGGATATCGTCTGAAATCTGTGTTCCTCTTCTATGGCTCCGCGTGTGTTACTCTCCTAAATATCATCAGTGTTTTCCTGGATGAACACTTTTTCCAAATGTGATTATTATCACATTTATAGTCGAAAGGATTCGAAATCCATTGGGGTTTCCCCGCACAGGTCCGTCAGCATTCGTCCTCGATCGTCATCACATTCCTCTCGGCACCTCGAAGTAAGTTACGTTCCGTCACTCTGTCAATTAGCTACACGCTTGTATATTCCTTCATCGATTAGCACTTCGGAGACTCAGCGTGCGATCGTTTATGTAGTGGCTATGCGGCAGTACTTTCATGCGATTGTTTCCATTCCTTTGGCATAAAATCGACTACGTCGTGATTTTCGAGCCTACGCTGGGCATTCAATCTTTTCGTAGTTTTTTTAGGATTCTCGTCAGCCCTGTAGTAGCTTAGATTATTTTTCTTATGTTTTTTAGTAAAGGGGCTCTCTCAAAAATGTTTCACACCACGTATATATATTTCTTTTCTTTTATGAGATTGGTTCTTGCCTTCTTGGCTTCCTATTCGCTCGCCCCACCCCTTGGGCTGGGGGATGAGCCACCCTGTTCATAGGTACCGTCATGTTTTATTTTTTTACTCGCGTTGGCTGCTTCTTAAATGTATCTTGCATTCTAATTATTTTGGACGCCTCTCCTTGTCTGGGAAACTTCTTCCCGAACGACCACCTGCCTCTTGACCCTTGACATTAAATTTATTATTGTTGTTTCTTAATTTTGAAGTTTTATGGCCCGTGTTGTTCAACGCGGGGTAAGCCTCATTCATTAACGCCGTACAGCGTCGTAGCCATAAATTCGGCTGTCACCTTCGGCTGGGTGGTCTCCTATCAATTTAGATCACCGCACATTCACATCCCGCTTATTACACTCTCCTCCTTTTTGGGCATTTTAAAGCATTAATTTACAGCTAGTCAATAACGTTTGAATGGATTTGTTATTATAGAAAAAGAATCAATTATGTTTGAATGGATTGAGATTACATTCAATATTAAAACACAGCAAATCTGATAATTATTATAGAAAAAGTATATATACATATTTCATGCTCGGAATTCTTTCTCAAAACAAAATTGTCTGCTACGTTTCAATGCCACTTTCAGACTTTCTTAATTATAATATACACGTATTTCATGATTGTAATTCTTTCTCAAAACTAAATCACCTGCTATGCTTCAATGTCACTTCAGTTATATAAATCATCGTGTCAAGGCTAAACGCACGTGTTTCTAGCTAAGTGAACGTATCCTTCAGTATATTTGAGTTTAATCAGGTAGCTTGGGATAATTTCAATTCATGAAATGGATAGATAACACATTTATTGAAAATGAATGCCTTTCCACCCTTATATTTTCATTTTTAAAAAGAAATATTCCGGCGTTGCCACGTATATCAAAATAATATATCAAATTATTTCTTCATGAGTCAGTATCTGAATAATTCACGTTTTTAATTCATGTCTATTTATTTTTACGGAAATGTTATAATTTAATTGGCAACAATGAAATGTTACAATAGCTTTGAACAAAAATATCCGTCGATACCGCAAAAACTTGTTCTAACGTAATTCGGGAATGGAACGTCGTAGCTGGATGAAAATCGTCTATAAACTTCGCGCATTTTCAAGCAATAAGTTGATCACGTTTCATCGCAATCGGATGAACGGTACGGCAGCACAAAAAATACGAACAAACAAACATTCATTTATATATATATATATATATATATATATATATATATATATATATATATATATATATATATATATATATATATATATATATATATATATATACTGGGTGTCCCAAAAATAACCGACGATTTGAAAAAATAATTAAACAAAATCGGGAAGGCGATAGAAATGTACGGTTTGCTGCATTCTGCTTAGGTAACTTATTAGGGAATTTATTCTCACAAATTTTCAAAATTAGTTACAAAGTTCGTCAACTGATGGCGCTGCTGACTGGGAAAAACTATAAAACAATTTTTTCAAAATAACCACCGTTTGTAGCAACAACGTGGTGCAGTCTGAGGTCAAAATTCACAGACTCCCGTGCAAACATTTCAGTTTGAATGTTGTGACAAACAGCAGAGATTTATTGTTCCAGTTCATCTATAGTTTGTGGATTGTGACGATACACCTGGTCTTTCAAGTACCCCCAAAGAAAAAATCGCATGACATCAAATCTGGCGAACAGGGAGGCCAATCCTTGCCACTTTGCGTATGCTTCTAGCTTTGAAAACAGTGTTTTATAGTTTTTCCCAGTCAGCAGCGTCATCTGTTGACGAACTTTGTAACTAATTTGGAAAATTGGTGAGAATAAATTCCCTGGTTGCCTAAGCAGAATGCAGCAAACCGTACATTTCTATCACCATCCGTTTTTCTTTAATTGATTTTTAAAATAATCGGTCATTTTTGGGACACCCGGTATATATATATATATTTTGGCTTTATCAGCTCTACTACACACACATTATACCATATATATATATAATGTGTGTGTTAGTAAAATCGACAAAGTTCGACGACCGATTTCTAACAAAAAATGCATCCAA
Organism: Dolomedes plantarius; assembly: GCA_907164885.2. Taxonomy (NCBI): domain Eukaryota; kingdom Metazoa; phylum Arthropoda; class Arachnida; order Araneae; family Dolomedidae; genus Dolomedes; species Dolomedes plantarius. Next base: position 13,235,610 of record OU015490.1, read on the forward strand.
ATATTTTGGGGGTTCTCGAATTAGTACGAATTCCTTATATCTCATGAATTGAAGTCGATCCAACAGGTGACGGTTGTTTTAGAAGCCACTGTGTTTAAACGTCGAATGTGGGTCCAAATTAAACCCTACTAAATAGGGCCAGGAACAGAAACTTTCATTTCCTTTATCTTCCCACCATTTGGGATATTTTTCTACATACTAGTTTTTAAATAAAAGTCATCATGCATGTAATAATACCTTAACAATTTGGAATTTTCTGTTTAAAATTTTCATTTAAAGCATATTTAATTTTGGCTTTATCAGCTCTACTTACTCTGTGTGCATAATTTATACACTCTTACGCATTGAACAGGCTTTAGAGAAGTTTGTCCTAAATATGAATAAAAATTGATCCCAAACATTAATTTCAACAAAATTATGTTTAAAACTTTTCGTCACTTTCAGAGTACAAAGCATCAGATTTTTTCATGTTTTGCTTCAGAATAAATATTTTTAGCACTTCTTACTCTAAATAAAATTCTTTTAAAACTGTTTATAGTCAATAGAATTAAAGAAAGCTGTATATAAATATATCTGGCGGGGAATTTCACAAATATCCTTTTAAAGAAAATAAATTAGAAAAAAAAATATATTCGGCGATAGAAAGACTTAAAATACATATTAAGCTCAGGTGTACAAAAGGTTAAGCATGAACAGTACAGAATAAATATATATATGTACCTTCCTAATTGGTAGACAAACTTGCGATGTGTTATTACATGGGAAAATCTATAATCTATGTGTTGAGAGACGAAAATAAAACATGTTTTATTTTCTTCTGGAAAACTTATGAGTCAGCCTCCTCAAATTGTAATTCAATCCGCTCTATATTGATAAATACCTGGATATATCATTGCGTGCATTTTTAAAATTAATTTTGAGTACCGAACACACTTAAAAGTTTGTTCGTGTCATTACTTTAAATTCAGCAGACTCTTGATACTCAAAAATGAATTTAATATGCATATTTCGTTTTATTACATATTTCACAGCATTTTGTGGATTAAAATGCAAATTTCGTTCCAGGAGGACCCTTTCAAGCTGTCTGTAAAATACTTTCATGGGTGCTAGGAAACCCGGGTTTAATACCCTATCCGGCAGTGTCGGTCAATATGGTAGTTTAAATATAGCTTAGCTAGATCTTTTCAGTCTATTGCAGAGAATCTATTTTTACTGTCTTTAACACTCCATCGGGCGCGTTGATCTGACAGATACATGCGATTTAATATCTCTGCTTTTGTCCCCTAAAACTTGTTCTTACGACATTGACCTTATCAGTATCTGTCAATCTGGCCACCTGTTTCTTTGGAATGCAGTAACGACCAGTTCCGTGTAGGAGTATTTCCTATTTTGAAGCTTGTTTGAAGTTTTGTATCTGTTAGATACACGCGCCCGATAACGTTTGTCTCTTGAAGCTTTACGGAAGTATCTAGATTCTCTGTACGTTTTCGATTTATTTTTTCCCATGATCAGTGCTAAACGCTCTTTAGATTTGAATAATGATACGGACCTTGAGCTAGTTCATAGTATTCTATTTAGTGATGGAAATGATGAATTAAATGCTGAAGAATTTGATGAAAGTGATGATGACGAAAAAGATATTTTAGAAACATGTGAAGTTGATTCTAATGGAAGTGAAAGTGATTATAATGACTCAGAACTTGATGATGATGCTAATAATGATGATTTTTGTGTAGGAAAAGACAATAGTACTAAATGAGCAAAATGAATCGGAAGACAATGTGTTAAAGGTAGATCGCAGAATATTATCACAAAATTACCTGGAGTAATCGGAAGTGCGAAAGATAGAAAAACTATATACGGCTCTTGGAACTGTTTTTTTTCTGACGAAATATTGGAAATAATTGTGAAATGCACTAACAAATACATTTCTACAGTCTCTAATCTATTTAGTAGAGAAAGAGAATCAAGACTAACAGATAATATTGAAATAAAAGCATTTATCGGTTTATTTCTATTAGATGGTGTTTTGCGAAAATAAAAAAAAATAATAAAAAAAGGCCCGGGTGTAAAAGCCTGGACCTAAAAAGAATAAAAATAGAAGATTTAAAGTAACACAAATTAACAGAAAACACATAAAACAGAGATGTATTTGACAGATACACCACGCCCGATGCCGTCAGTTTCGAGACGCGCCAGACGGAGTGTTAAAAGTCTCTATTCAATAGTCCTCTGTGAATAATTTAAGGTATGGACTACGTTCGGAGCCCTTTTTTCGAAAAACTGCACTTGTGGAAATTTCTTATTTTTCAACGGAATATAACACCAAACCTCGAAAATGATGAAAAAATAGACATTAACTATGTAAATTTTTACGAAATTGAGGAACGAAATTTAGCAAATTTTTACAAAAACGGCTCTAGATCTAATTAAAAATGTTATGTATGTAATATTAACTTTCGTTTGTCATATGTATGTAAGTACCTTCTAAGTGTAATGACCTACAAGTTAATCGATATCTTAAAATGTAAAAAAATACAGGTCATTATATGCAATTATATGTAAAATTTTAGTAATTCCCCATGACATTTTTTATAAATGCAGCTGTAAATCAACAAATAATATACCTAGTGCCGAATCTGCAGTCCATTACATTCTTAGTATTATGAAAAACATACGTGAAAAATTTCATAAACATATCATGGTTAGATTTTTAGTTATTGCAAGAGTCGTTTATATTTTTCATGAAAAATAAGTTCTTCAGAAAACATCATTAAAGTTTTCAACGAGTATTGAAATTCATAGCTGCTGCTGATCTTAATTTCATTTCTAATTTTCGTATTGAAAAAATAAAAGCATATTTAAAAACATAAATTTACAATCTTTAAAAAAAGAATATAAAAACAACTTCGGAATCATCGTCAAAATGGATGTTTTAAACGTAGTCGGATACCTTAAATTTTTTTTTCGTACAATTCTTGGTTATAAAGTTTGTTTAAGAAATAAAAATATTCTCATCACTAAGTAATATCCACAATTATCATCTTCACTAAGGCGCAATTGTTAACTAAGTTTCTTCCACAATGCAGCCATTAACAGAACCTAAGTTAAAAATTGGTGCACGAAACATCATTTAGAATTGTTGCCATTTGTCTTAAATTTTCTCATTCCGTTTCAGTTTCTAATTTTGGTGTTCCATTAATTTCATTTGGAACAACTTGGTGCTCCAAGAGCTGGTTTATTCTCCAATCCTAATGACAGCGCTTTTCCCTTCTAACGACTGGATTTTATTGGTCATTTGCTCCTCCATGTTTGCGTCGCCCATTATCTTGCCTTATTTATCACATCCGTTAATGGATGTTGAATAAAATAACACTTTGAAGAGGTAAATCACTGAAGAATGAAAACAGACTTCAAATCTGTGATTTATTGGCACCCATCTGGTCACTCGTTCAAAAGTGCTAAAAGCGTATTAATTGTTTAAATGTGCGTACTATTGCTTGGAGTTCCTAGTTTTATTCCGTGAGCAGTCCGTGAAAGAGGAGAGATCATAAATATTTAAAAGTGAATTAGACGCTCAATTACATTATGTGATAATCATTGATTGCATGATATAATATTTCACAGATTTCATCTCACTTTAAAGCGGTAAATCTATGATGAATGGGAACAGCTTTTTTCCAATCTGGGAGTTACTATGAACCATTTGGTCACGACTCGATGAAAAGTACTAAACGCATAATAATTATTTAAATATCCGTATTGCAGTGAATTTCTAGATTTATTTCGGTAGCAGGTGGTCATTGGAAGAGGCGAGATAATGAATATTCAAAAGTAAGTAGTTTAGACGCTTAAGGTTGCTCTTTACTAAAATACAGCCTATAGGGTAATCTCACCTATTTATATCTAACATAAACCTATTGGAAATCTCACCTCAATATTAACCTATAGAGAAAATTTGTATACCATTTATAGATACAGTCGAACCACGTTATAACGAACTTCAAGGGACCAAAGGTTTTATTCGCTATATCCGGTGGTTTCGCTATATTCGAACCGTTAAGAAAAATGTTAGAGTTCATAAAATGTATAACTCATTAGTTGCTATGAGTATTCAATAATGATGGATTAAAAAATGGTAAAATCTAATATAAATTATCATTAATGTATTAAATTGACTAAAATTGATTACATTAATTTGACACAATGCAGTCGAACCCCGTTATAGCGAACCCTATATAAAGTGAACGAAAATTTTGGTCCCGTATTTTTCCTATCATGCGTAATTTAATTAGTACTGTGTCAGCTTAATGTAATCGAATTTAGTCAATTTACTTCATTAGTTATCATATTTAATGGATTTTATTTTTTAATACATCATTTTTGAATATACATTACAACTAATAAGTTATACATTTTGGGAACTTGTGAAGCATTTTTCTTAATGGTTCGGATATAGCGAATCACCGGATAAAGCGAACAAAACCTTTGGCCCCTTGAAGTTCGTTATAACGGGGTTCGACTGTACTAGTTTAATTAACTAAAAATGAAGACAAATGGAAATAAATTCATTTTACCTTCAGATGTTGCTCACTGTTTTGATACAGAAATAATCGATATTCTTCTAATGACGTGATGCCGATTCCAAAAACATTTTATGAATTTCTTTGTCCAATGAATCAAATGATTCCAACACTCGTTCTTCCACTGTTTCTGTAGACAAAAAACTTAATTACATGCATCGCTGCTGTAGCATCTGAGATGATGGGGATTAAGTCATTTATATTCTCCTCTTCATCAGCATCAGATGCAGAATCTTCGATTTCAGAATGATTCATTTTAATTTCTTCCACAATATCTTCATCAGTCGGATTTTCACATGTAATGACTTCATCACGTGTTTCGAGTAATCGCATGTCACAATCTGAGAATGATGAAATTTTGTGCATTTCTATCCACATCGCGATAGGTAAATCTTCATAATCTTCTTCAACATTCTTTGCTTCTTCAACATTCGTTGTATCTTCAACATCTTAAAAAGCTTCTTTTTAAAAATCAGCAGTCGACTGAAAATAAGGTTCGTTATAGTCAATTATTCATATTTCGGAGGTTCCCTATAAAAGGATAAATTTGCATTAAATACAATAGGAAAAAGGTTAGACCAAAATTTTCGTTCGTTATATCCGTGAGTTCGCTATAACAGGGTTCGACTGTCCATAAATGCTGATAATGCAATAAAAATGGTATTTTCAGATAGCCTCGAATTTTTTTGCACCTTGAAAGAGGATTCATTTTATAAGTTTCTCAACCAAATGAATTTATGAGCGTTTAAAATACACTATACTAGATTTTTCCCTGAATAGTTTAAATTTTATAATATTATTTGCATTTTTTTAAGAGAAAAATTCCCCAATGTATAATATTTCTTTCTCTATTACTGAGTACATCAGTTTTTCATTTTTTTTAATCTTTAAATCCAAGGAAGCAACCCTTGGATGCATTTCCTCTATAGGTTAACATTAAGGTAAGAGAATCCAATAGGGTTTAATTACATGATGTAGTATTGATCAATTGAGGAAGTATTATAATTTACTAGTTGGTACCCGTCAAAACATGACGGCTAGATAGTAAATAAATGTACTAATACATAAATTATACGCAACACATCATTGCCAAATGTTGAAAATCATGATAATGTGCAGAAACAAATTAATGTGTTTAAGCGGCCCCGTGCTTAGTGAGTATCTAAAGCCAAATTTTAAAAATATCACGGAGCATGCGCAGAAAGCAATTTTTTTTAATTGTAAATTATCGCAAATTAAACAGCGCGAAATAAACAATTTTCTTCAGGTTTAATCTTATATTCCGCAAACATAATTATCATAAAAATAAAAATGGCAGAGAGAGATCTAGAGAGACTCCTCGGAATAAAAGTGTTTATCATTAAAACATGTCACTGAGCATGATCAGAAACAGTGAGTTTCTACAGCCAGATTTAAACATGCCACTGAGCATGCGCAGAAATCAATTATCGACTGTAAATTATCGGTAATTAATAGAAAATGCGGTTACAAAAGCCAAATTTGACAAATCTACAGATTACAATCTTTCGTTTAAGACCAAAATGAAGTAAAATGGTGCAGTAGTTTTCTCTCACGGACTGCTCAAAAAGTCGACTTATTAACTTAAATATATAGATACGGAACTAACCTCTCTTTATTTTTGTATAATACTTAAAAGAGAAGAACTTTGAAATCTCAAAACTATACTATAAAAGGTGATTTTTGAGCAATGTGCATTCCTTCATCTCGACACAGCTCAGTCGGTATGAAATATGGGCCACGGGGATTAGGCTTAAAATCTCAGTTCATGCAGACGGCTGGTGGAGTTGTTCTTGGGGTTTGAAAAACAGGTTCCAAAGGTTTGGAAACCAGGTTTCACAATCCTTTCAGGTGATTGTTACACAGGCACACGAATAAATGGGTTCAAATTTTAATTGTTTGAAAATGATAAAAATGCATGGAAGTCAACCTGATGAGATATTTCAAAGCTAAACAACTTCAACGCTATGGACTTTGTACTTTGATGTAATGTCTCAAGGTAAAATGTGAGATCAATAAACTTGTAAGTTATACTCGTACTTTTCTGAAGTGACGGACTTTAATTAAATTTTCCTTTTTCCTTGACACTTTACGATTAATTCGAACTTTTTTCTAGGTCTCTTTGAATTTGATATAAAAATAAATTTATGTCAGTATTTAATTATTAATTTAAAATAATTAAACATAAAAAAAACTTTTAAAAATTGAACTTTTTTCATTCATTCCTAACTTCTGAAACTGAATTTACATTTTAAATTAACAGTGAACTTTTCTTAAGTGAAACCCTTTAAAGTGTGATTTTTTTCATCACATATTTCGAATAATCGAAATTTTTTCTTAGCCTTTTTAAATTTGAAGTAATAAAAATATATTTATTATGAATATTTTTTTATAATTAAATATTTAATCGTAACTTTTATGACTTTTTAAAACTTTATAATTATTAATGTTTGATTGCAACTTAATGTTATTGTGAGGGTTTTAGAGTTTAATACTTTGTTTATACTAAATTTTTACTGTTCTTTCCATATCACAGGTAAACTACACTAGAGCCTCTTCGAGACTTTTTCGATAATCCAAACAACACAAAATAACAAACTAAGTGAATAAGAAACAGAAAACTTTCAATTTCTATCAACATTATTTTAGATTAGGCATGAAACATATTGTAATGATTCTCATACAATAGCGAATATTTTGCGCGTAGATATTGCCCATTGGTTGATGCGGGAAGACCAACCAACGGGCGGTTTGTGCACATAATTGATTTAGACGGTTGGAGACAGACTATCTTGGCAACATAAAGACTGGAAGTGCTACCCACAGCTCGCGGAACAGTTCGTCAGTTACAAAATGGAAGTTGCCGACCGTCTGGGAACAATAACTGAATAAAGAAAGGTGGCCTTTTCCAGACCTTTCGAGAACGTTCAGTGAAGGTATATAAAGTCACCGGGCGCGAGTTAAAAAAAGTCAGTGGTTCAGAGTGACGCTGGAGGTGGAGACAAGGAGATACTGTCGAGCCTAAATGGACTTGAATGAGCGCAGCGACAACTGAAGTCTGACCTTCAAAGCATAAAATACAAAAAGGCTGGAGGTCTTTTATTTAAGGCAAAGTCCTTATAATATCCATGTTTCATGCCAATAATTGCCGAAATTTCTGTTAGTGTCTTAGTACAAATAATTTCTTCTCTAAATACGCAACATGCAAAAGAAATCATTTTCACGTAATATTCATAGCAATAATATAAGGAAATATTATAAATAATAACGATATTTACTAATTTTCTTTAATGAGATTGCTTACGACAATATAATGACAGAATGTTTTAGCATTGTTTGATTGTAGTTCTCAGTGTAATCAGCCCTCGATAACCAAAACGTAACTGTAGATCTCCAAACTAACACAATGTAAACATTGTATACATAAATAATGATAATGTTATCACTAATTGTGTTTACGTAATGAACAAAAGAATTAAGAAAAATATATTAATTAAAATGTGGGGAATAGGCATTATCTGCTAACAGAGAAGTGCATTTTTGCATGCTTTAACATGGGAATTATTTATCCTATGATTTTCTGTCGGTTCAAGATCAATTCCATTTAAATGTTCTTCATAGATACGTTATTTTTCTTTCTGTACCCCAAACACAAGATTAAAAACTTTTCAAGGAAGTTTACTGTATGTAGATACCTTCAATACCACATTATCATCGAGAAAATTTCTAAATTAATTAGTTTCGGACGATGGCTTGGAAATCTATTTAAGTTTCCAAACTCGCGGTAGGTTAATTAATTAACTTGCTTTAGGGAAGACCTCTACTGTTATTCAACACTGACAAGCGCTGTGAATTATTAAGATATTTACAAGTGCAACCGGCTATTTAAGTCCCCAGTAAAATAGGTTAACTGTTGAATAGCTGATCCTAAGTTACTTCATAGTGCTGTTTTGTGTTATATAATGCATCGTAACGACTTGTAATAAAATTTTCAGGTGCTTAGAAGAAATGTTAAATCAAATCTGTCAGTGAAGTTTTTAAGAATTTTATGTCTCCAGCTGCAAGTCATCTTCTTATTTTTTCGTACGAAATTCTTTAAGTTTATTGCAAGGAGACTTTTGATGCAATACAAAAAAAAATAATGATAAAGCATTTCCAAGACGAAATATTAATTAGAATGATACATATTTCTTTGAAGCAAGGTTTCTAAAAATCATAATGGGTGAAACCATTATGTTTTTTATAAAACCTTTATTCAAATACTTAATATAACTCCTTCGACCAGTATATAAAGTTATATGCTGAAAAACATGGGATTTTTTTTATAAAAAAAGTTTTATTGCCAGAATAGTTACATTTGTTCCCGATAGTTGGCGCTTCAGTTGTGCCAGTAGTTTTTTACAGTGGCGCAGCACAGTTCAAAACGCAGCTAGGATTACAAATGTTCAATGTGACGACAGTCATTCATGAGTATGGCCATCAGATATGGCACGCCACTTTGCACGGCATCTAATTTGTTTTCACCTGTAATTGCTGTCACATGATGGTGAATATCTTCTTCCATCATCGGCCTCAATGACGTCGGCTGACCTCATTGGTCGGTAGGCCCATAACCAAATATCAGTAGGTGTAGGGTCTGGAGACCTTGTTAATCATTCGTGCAGAAAAGAGCAATTTAGGACATGGTTATTGGTTATTACCAAATGTCGATAACAGCAGGTGCCAGAATAGTTAAATTTGTCACCTGCCGATGACAAATGTATCTATTTTGGCAATAAAATTTTTGATATTAAAAGAAAAATCCCATGTCTTTCTGTTCATTTCTGGAAAAACGGTATCGTGCTACTTTCTATGCATTTAAAATTATTGAAGTTTTAGTTAAAAAGAATGTACTGGGACTTTTGAATCACCCTGTATATACCCACACGCGCGAGCGGGCGGGCACACACATACACACACACACACATACAGTGGTGGAAATTGATTTATGAAAACACAGTTTTTTAACAAAAACATCTTTAATATTCATTAAAAATGAATGTAATTTCATACATTATATATGCTACGTATAAGAAAGGATTTGCAAAGATAAACTTTCATATATATTAATAAACAAAAACATAAAGTAAAAAATTCAATTTTCGTAATATACAAACATGGAAATTGATTTATGAAATATCACGTTTCATTAGAATTAATAGCTAGTAAACCTGCCTTTCCTCGTCAAAGTCTCTTTTATTCCAGTTGGCATTGATAAAACAATATTTTGAATGTATTTCAGATCAATTAGTTTCCAGTTTTGACAGATTGAAGCTTTCTGTTCTACAAGTGATGTGTACTGCATCCCATCTGCATAAACCATTCAAACAAGCTTTACCCAAACGTTTTCGATGGGGTTCAAATCAGGACTATTAGGTGAATGATCTAAAAGAACAATACTCTGTTCATCAAACCAATTTTTCATGCATTTGAACTGTTAATACTTGCATTGTTTGGCAGGAAGATGTAATCTAAACTTTAATATTGCGATGAAAATGGAAGAAGGGAATTTTCTAAAACTAAGCTGTAATTAAATTAATTCTGGCGACCATTTAAAAATACAATTTCACTTCTGCCATTATAAAGAATCGCTGCCCAAGTCATCAAACTTCCACCACTAAAATTTCTGCTGAATGTAGATATTGGTTCTTTTCGGAGATCCCTTCAATAATACCTCAAACCATCGGGGCCATCCAAATAGAATTTATTTTCATCGGAGAAAATGATCTTCCATTTGTTGCCCATTGCCATGTACTTCTCGCAATACTGCAAACACATCAGCTTGTGACGTAGAAGTGACTTTGCATCGACCATCTCAAGCTCCATGAAGAATGTAAAATTTGCCTAACACTTCTAGAACTGAAAGGAAGGGATAGATCTACATCAATCTGCTTTGAACTGTGGCCTGTTTTTTATGCAAGCTGAAGAATCCCACTTTTCTCTATCTTAGTTAAACGTGGATTACTTTTTTGTTAAAACGTTTGCCATAATTTGTTGGATCTTTTCTATAGTTATATTTCACACCAACGGAACTTTTAATTAATTTACTAATTTCCGGAACAGATATTCCACATTCTAGATATGCATCGTTTTTCACTCTTACGTCTTCATACTAGACCTTTCGCTTACATTCGTGAAAAGTATGACTGAAAGGTATTGCTTCCAATATATAACGCTTTTTATGTCTACAGCACAGGTCACGTTACTTTGTTTCAAGCAAATTTTTGTCACATTACTTCAGAACAGCCAAAGAAATGTGATAGTTTATAAATCAATTTCCATGTTTGTATGTTACGAAAATCTAATTTTTTACCTTATGTTTTTGTTTATTATTATGTATGAAGTTTTATTTTTCTAAATCATTTGTTATACATAGCATGTATAATGCATAAAATTTCATTAATTTTTAATGAATATTAAAGAAGTTTTTGTTAAAAAACCGTGTTTTCATAAATCAATTTCCACCACTGTATATATATATATATATATATATATATATATATATATATATATATATATATATATATATATATATATATAGGGTTTTTCATTAAAAATCACTGATATATACAAGGATATATAGATAGATATACACACTTGCACGAGAATTCTTGTATTTTTTTTAAATAAAAAGATAGAATATACTTTCTCACTGAATTGAAGGAAGCTCTAAAACTACAGCTTGTTCAGAGGTACATAGGACATAAATGTAAAATACTTAAAATAAAAATTTCAACCGCAGATAAAGGGAAAACAAACTAGTTTGTGAATATGATTCTAATCTAATTAAAAATAATCTTCAAACTTTATTAAAAAATAAGGCCTGTAAAAAACATATTCATAATTTTCCTTTTTTCTTAGATACCAACATTTAATTAAACAGCAGTTATACAAATAAGATCAGCTTGGAGAAACACAGTGGCAGAACATTTTATCCGGACCAACCTTTTTTTAATGTCTCCAGAACTACAAACATTCCATCCTTAATATGAAAATAAACTTATTTTCACACATCTTACATTGTAAACATAATTACGTACAAAGAGACATTCTTCATACTTACTCTGAACGTAAACAGAACTAATTAACTGCCCGTGGATTTTTTTAAAGGAATATCTTTTCAGAGTCTTACAATAAACTATAAAAGAATTTTTTTTTTACTTGCCGTACCCTGCGCAGACGAAATCTTATTCCTTTTTTTTTCTGTTTTAATACATGGAACTCTTTTCTTCTGTGCAAAATTGCGAGGCTGCCTAGAGTATACAAGCATATTCTTTAATTCTTAACACTGTGGAAAAATCTTATCACTGCTAACAATTTAATTTGGAGAGCATTCTTATTCGGAAGAAAAGGCTAAATGATTATTTTTTTTCCAGTCGTAAACAAACTATTTGCACGAACACCATAAAACATCTCTATTATGCTAATCTGTGAATTTATAAATGAATTACCCTTCCGAAACATGGGTCCAAAAGAAAATATGTTTATTATTCGTATATTTCCATATTAAATGCTTTAAGATATTAAATCTTTTAACTTCTAGTTCTATCTCGTGTTACTTTTCATATAATCTATATATATATAAAACAGTTCCCTAACTGACTCACTGACATACAACGCACAGACCAAACCGCTGGACCTAAAGTGCGGAAATTTTGCATGGCGATTCTTCTTATGGTGTAGGGGTGCACTAAAAAAGAGTTTTGAAAAATTCTTCTTAGATTTTTTTAAAATTAAATTTTTAAGTTGTTTTTGTAACTTTTTTAAGTTTGCATTTAAAATAATAATTTGAGGGTAAAAAAATTTATATCACGGGAAAGATCATAAAAATTCATTTAAAAGAAAATCTTTTTCGAACTTTTAACTCGATTTTCTGATTTTTGGTGAATTTTTAAAGAATAATTCGCAGAATTTAATTTATTAAATGCTGATCACGTGATTTCTTTTTCTGGTACTTTAAATAAATTTATCGACACGTGCATAGCAACTAAATAGACAAAACATATTTTTTCTTCTTGCTAAAGTGGCAGACGATTGGACATCATCCAAAAAAAAATTAAAATACAATGAAAGATATTATTTTCCTAAAACTGTACTATATTAACTGTACTATATTCTTTAGTATGTCCCTTTACATTTAATTTGAATAGTTTCTTCTACATTATTTTGTCTATAAAAATATCCCTTACGATTTTTTTATAAATATATTTTTTTTTTTTTGACATCATTTGTATGCATTGATTGTCGTATTGATTATAAATATATATATATATATATATATATATATATATATATATATATATATATATATATATATATATATACAGAGGCTGTTCGCACATTTTTTAGACGATTTTGGTAAGCGGTAATAAAAAATAGTTTGCTGCAAAAGAAATAATTGCAATTGTACTATGTTTTTAAAAGTCAAAATTATCGTCTACAGCTTGAAAGTTTTGTTTTTATTCAAAATGGCATTTTTAACAAAGCAGTGGTTCGAACGCTACATTTATGCTCTTTCCGAAGAGAAATATGCATACTGCGTTATCCAAAAACGATGTGAGAGTCATGGTTTTGTGATATCTAAAGTGTCGATAGGTAATATCGTCAACAAGAAAGGAAACAAACGTCAAATTGGAGCCTCAAGTGGGACAAAAATTCCAAACAAGTATCCAAGGAAAAAACGGACATCTTCGACTATTGCAAAGGTACGTTGTTTAATGTTAAAAGAAAATCCCCCTAGTCAAAGGACAGTTGCAAAATCATTAAAATGCTCGGTGTCCACTGCAAACAAAATGATAAACGCTGATTTTAATCTTAAGAAAGCGAAAAAACGCAATGTGCAGCGTCTTCTTCCAAATCATATCGCTGAACGCAGGACACGCTGCAGAATTCTATATGAGAAACACATATCCAAAGAAAAATGGAAAACAATTAACACAATAGATGAATCATGGGTGTATTTAAATGATTGCAACAAAAAAAGAGCCATATCATAAAAGGGGAGAAAAAAATTTAAGTACATGGTTCAAAGAATCGAAAGAAAGTTTTTCTAAAGGATTGTTGCTGGTTTTTCTTATAATGGCAAGTTAAAAATAAAGAGAGTGGGAAAAATGTAAAGATTAACTCCAAATACTATCAGAAACATATTTTATCGCCAATTTTTCTGAATGAAATACCATAGCTTTACCCACAGTGCCATCAATCTGTGAGACTCCATCAGGGCAAAGCTAGTAGTCACACATCAAAATCCACTGTAAATTTCCTAAAAGAAATGAAACAAAAAACTGGTATCACGGCCTTACCCTTCACTGATATCCCTACTAAATCTCCCGATGTATCACCTATGGATTTTTGCGCTTTCAGACTTTTAAAATCTGCATTATCCAAACGTCGTCCCAAAACCCTTACAGGACTCTGGAAAGTTGTTCAGGAGGAATGGGATAGAATACCTCTTCTGACACTTCAAAAGGCATTATTATCCTGGAAATTGCGGTGTCGAAAGAGAGTTCAGAATAAGGGATGTCAAATAGAACATTTAAAACAAGAATTTTATGTAATTTAGTTTTGTGAATACAATATACATCGTCTAAAAAATGTGTGAACAGCCTCTGTCCTATATATATATATATATATATATATATATATATATATATATATTATATTTTTTTGGCATTAATTGCATACATTGATCGTTGTATTTAATTCGAATGTACTCCGTAGCGAAGTGCGGGTTTTCAGCTAGTAGAATATAAAATAATCAAGATTTATTGCTCACCCAGTTAGTAGCAATATAAAATTTTTAAATTAAACGTCGTTGGAAAACAGATACTTTTCTCATTTCGAAGACAGGTTTCGCTTTTTGAGAAAATTACAGATAAAAAATTCCAATTCAGCACAATTTTCACCTATTTTATTCTCAGAAAGTTCATAGGTCATTACAGATAATTTTTATATTTTGATTTCTCATGACTCCCGTAAATTTTACACTAAATATATTTTTATTTTAAAGGAAAAAATTCTTTACCCTATGAAATCCGTAAATAGATCATCAGGACAATTATATAGTATTTAAATATTTTTGTTTCTGACGACTCAAGTAACTTTTAAACTAATTATGATATTTTTAGTTTAAATTAAATAAAACTGTACTCTATGGAATTCGAAAATAGATCATTAGGACAATTATAAAATTTTTATAATTTTGATTTCTTATGACACATGTAAATTTTAAACTAAATATGATATTTTTATTTTAAAGGAAAAAATTCTTTACTCTATGAAATCCGTAAATAGATCATCTGGACAATTATAGTTTTTTTAATATTTTGGTTTCTTATGACTCACGTAAATTTTACACAAATTATGATATTTTTAGATTAAATTAAATAAATTTGCACTCTATGGAATTCGAAAATATATCATCAGGACAATTATAAAGTATTTTAGTGTTTTAATTTCTTATGACACACGTAAATTCTAAACTATATAGGATATTTCTAGCTTAAAGGAAATAAATTCGTACCCTACGGAATCCGTAAATAGATCATGAGAGCTTCACTTTATTTCCCTTTAATATATCTCATCATACATATCTCAAGAATTTCTAAAATACGTATCTTAAAATAGTCAAGGGAAGAATAATTACAGTTATGAGTACTTACAATACTTTATTTTAAATATATTCTGTTTTATTCAATCTCAGTGTTTCCTTTTAAAACATTGCTAATCGTAAATTTACACTTAATGCGCCAGTTTATCTAAAAGCCGCATTAATGGAGAAAAGCGTATAAGAGGAAAGCTTAATGGCATTATGTCTTTTTGAAAAGCATAAAGCAATTTGAAATGAATGTGATATCTGATTTTTAACTTCTGAATAAGGCTTTCATACTCAATACTTTATTATTTAAGTGCAAACATAAGCCTTATTCTATCCTAAATTTTTAGTTATATTAAACATGCCCAAGCTATGCATTTTCTAATGTTTCTTTAATTTTAATTTCCTCATGTCCTTATTTAAATTATTAAAAAATTGGAACGTGTAGCAAAGTATTTTTAAAAATAAGCGCTCCTGAAAATTAAATTAGCAAAACAGTCTTATTTTATAAAGTTAAGGGGATAAAGAAGGTTGAAACTAGGATGACTATAACTGGTAATTAAGCATTTAAAAATAAAATAGAAACTTTACCAATCAATAAATGAAATATTTTTCCAATAATCACTGGCTAATATAAGAATAGTTAGCCAGTTTTTAAATAAAAAATCGATTCACAATATCAAACCACGTGTTTTTTTGATGACCAAACAAATTTTTAATGGGATATTTTATATGGTTTTTTAAGGTGTACCAAACTGTTCAATAGTAAATTTTCCCGAGAAAAAACACTAACTTATTTAAGATGCCATTTAAAGAAATTAGCATTCAATTATTATAAAACTCTTCTCAAATGTTAATTTAAGTTATGAAAAACAAATGTATTATGCAAATATTGGACATAGGTATAGGGGTTTAAATAACAGTACAATTTTCTTCATTTTGGACCATCGCAAACGTCTTGGTCCCCTAAAAAGATAGGTTTTGCTCGAGGGAGTTTATCAAGATACAATTAAATCACATACATTCACTTCTGTTAGGGTATGAAGAAATCAGTCTAATTTATCCTGTAAGTTCTCTTGAAACGCCCTATCTTATGTTGATTTGAAATGAATACTTTAAAGAGGTAAAACAACATTGAGTATTTTATCCCAAGTAATGTTATCGTCGTATATCTCGAAATTAAACACTCATATAGAGATATTCTATTTAAGGTATCCGACTACTTTTGGAGCACTTTTTTAGAAACACATGGTTTAGGCACACTTTAAATACTTTTTTGGATTTAATTCCCATAAAGATTAATGAGAGAGTGTCAATTTTTAAAATAAACTTCTATGTTTTTTAAAAATTACTAAATATATGCAAAATTATAACTAAATTTTAAAAAAAACTTCATAAAAGCTACATTAAAATCTTTCTCACCTGAAAAAAAGGTATACCAAAATAAACTGCGTGCTTTTATCTAGAGAACCTACTAAAAGTTTGAAGTTATATTAAGAAATGAATATTTTAAAACTAATCTAATATTTATTGTGAAAGTTTTGCCAATTTTACAACGTTATTATTGATATAATAGGTCATAAATTGGAAAATATTCATTCAATAGAAGTTATTTTAGAACTACCTCTAGGAAACAATATATAGACTAGGCACAGAAAATATCACAAAAATTCAATCATAATATTTTGAGTTATCACTTCTGAAGTCAGCAAAAAATGATCATATATCAATTTTGAAAAAAATGCACTTTATATTTTACATGAGCTTAGAATTACAAGCTATGTGAAGTAACTTAACGTTGCCACACAGTTTGTAAAAATGTTCTTACTTTAATTATTTCATTAAAAGTTTACTAAAATTATATTATAAAATGAAATTCTGTTTGTACTAATTGTTAACAGGTTTCTGATCCATTAATAAACGGCCACATCCAATGATTTAACTCTCCACTTCCGGTTTTCTAGTCATTATAAAATCTTTAATATCTCGGCTTCTAATTAACGGACAGACAAAAATAAACCTGTTTTGTAAAGCTAAATAACTTATCTATCCAATTAAAGAAGAAAAAATGTGTTATGTTGGACCCAAATTAAACTTTTCCACGTAGTCGGATACCTTAAGACAAAAAAGCTAGGGCACTGATATTCGATTGAGATTCTGTGGGTTCGAGTCCCACTGTTGGTATGGATGTTTGTAGCCGTTCGGAATCGCCTTTAAAACTGTAGGCCCAGCTCTTATTAGGTCTCGTGTAGCAAAAAGTTGACCGTAGCTCTCCAAATCAAACCTTAAGGCAAAAGAATTCAGAGAAATCCTCCGAAATTTAAGTAAAGAAGGTAAATTCACATTTATGTGCCACCAACATAAATTCAGTACGTACGTTTTTACAATACCTGTGACTCTATAAACAATCGTCAATAAAACCAATCATTTAAAGGTTTGCTTCAACTTATTTAATTCGAACACAAATCGTTTCCCGAAGAGTCTAAGTTTAAAAAATTAAATGCTAGGGTATATTTAAGATTGTTCGTGCACTTGCATAATTAACAGTATATCAAATAGTATCTACTAATAATCAGTTTAAGATGACTTTTACAGTTAATGCAATATCACGTTACATTAAAAGCTTTTAATATCTATTTACAGCTATGTTTATGTTTGTCTATATATACTTATACACACATATTATATATATACACACATGTATAAACATACACAAATAAATAAATAAATATATGCATGTTGCGATTAAAATAACAAAAACTTAAACACATCTTTAAATTGTAGTCGTAAGGCCGAAGTGATCAAACTTCAATAAAATACACGTTTCGTATATAATAATAGATTTATTAACGCATTACTAATTGCGAGACGATGGACAAGAGATTATGAAGGTAATAAATGTAAAAACGAAATTATAAATCACTTCATAGCCCAAAGTCCCAAAGTGGACCCTTCCTGTAGTCAGAATTGTAATTAGGTTTGCAGATTTCAAAATCAGGAATTGCCTTATAAGGAAATGCCTTGTAGAGTAAAGTTTCAAGATGGTTATTTTCTCACTGGTCATTTTTTGCTAGGAGCTCACCTGAGGGTACATATAAAATTACGAAACGTTTAAAAGAGTTAATAAAATTAGCTATTTATCCGGCAAATTAAGTTAGGTAGTTAGTTTACTGAAATTAGGGAATGATAAATAATTTTTTGCATATATATATATATATATATATATATATATATATATATATATATATATACTGCACTGTTCCTCTTTCTTTATTTCTACCTAAGTCCAAACCGAAGTAATTTATTAGTTTTTCTCCCAAGGCACGTGCGGCCAAAGCTTATATAGCAGTTATATAACGCAAACAGCGTGGAACATTCGAAAACCATCATCCGATATGACGCGACTTAATCACGTGTCCGTTTCTGGCGAATTAGAAGTTTTATAGACCCGTACGCGGGCGAGAAATTTCGCGCGTCTATAGTCTTTAGTTTGTCTGCTCTCAACCTAGCATGACGAGAGTTTGAGCTCTCCGTCAATAGTGTCGCGTCATTGCGCCGCCGGGATTCTTCCCGAAAATAGAGACATGTACGATTTAATGTCCAGCAACGATGGTATGAAACTGTATGACGCTCCCCGGTAATGCTTGGAAATAAATTTAAATCAAGATGAACTCGCCTTTAAAATTTGGTGGTGGACTTAGATTATTTTCGCCTACTCTGCTACGTCTACAACTTAACGTAAGATGGTCTGGGACGCTGCGTTGGTTCGTCCCTGATGATTCAACGGCCAAGTTATTTGCCCGGCAAAACCATATTATTATTATTATATATATATATATATATATATATATATATATATATATATATATATATATATATATGAAACAAATTTTAATCCTTTTAAATACTCCTAACATGCTTTTTCCAAATTCGTTTATCTTATTGCAACAGAATACGGTCCCCTTAACCTTGGATTGCGACCTAAATTCAACCAATATAAATCTATTTTTCCCCTAAAGCTGTTGCACGCCCGGACCATTATATAACAGTTATATAAGATCGAACCGGGTCGAACGCTCGAGAAACATCATCCGATATGACGCGCTAGGGTCATGTGTTCGCTTCTGGCCAATTAAAAAGTCAGTGCGCACATACCTGGCAGATCTTGGCGCTCTTTCAGAAACTTTTGTGTTCGAACCAGCAAACCACCGGGATGTAAGAACTTCGTTCTCCTGAATTGCTGGCCGGGGGCCCCGTTCCCCGTCTACTGCGCGATACATCTGTTCCATACTGGAAGTTCACTGTTTGAGTCACGGAGTATATTTCCTCATCTAAGTGCTGTGTAATAAAAGACGTATACCAGCTATGTGGAGTTTATGTTTGTTCTGCCTGGACTTCCTTCCTTCGCCACTCGCTACGACTTACTGAGATTACAACCCCGGTTATGCGACTACAAGCCGTCGAGCTTCTCCCTCTTATTATTACACACACACACACACACACACACACACACATATATATATATATATATATATATATATATATATATATATATATATATATATATATATATATAGAGAGAGAGAGAGAGAGAGAGAGAGAGAGATAGTTAGAAAAATAAATAGATAGATAAATTGATATAGATATAATATATAATATATATAGTACAGATAGAAAGTTTTCTGTTAGAGTGTTAGGTTGCGCTTATTTTAGTCCCTGAATTTAATAAATTAAAAAGTCACCCTTTACATGGCCAATGTATATAATTAATGTATAATTGAATTTTGTTTGCATATGCCACAATTGAAGCTGATTTCGACAAGGGTTGAATTATTCTGAGAGACTTACATTTTTACAGCATACCCAGCAGCAAATTAATAATAAAAATATTGCTGTATTAATACCCTTAAGCAGAAGTATTAATACAGCAATGCATGCCTAGACGAAACACTCCTGTAACATTATGAATGTACGAAACTTGCCAGTTCAAAAAACGTAAAAAATAATGTAAGCTCGGGAAAATTACCACTACAGGAAGCGAAAAATTAATAGAAATCTTATGCATGATACATTTATTAAATGTTTTCTTTTGCGCTTTCTAAGTAGCTATTGCTTGCAATTTGCATGTTGTTTGCTTGCGATCAGTTTTCAATTTCGTGTATTCTCACATTTTCTCAGTTTATGATGATACTTTTTAATCTGTACTATCTACTTTTTAATGTCTATACATTGTTATGAATCTTAATATTGTATTATTGATCTTTTCATACACCATTATACAGTTTACTTTTCAAATTTATTGAATTTTTATTCTTCTCAATCTATCACATTACAAGGAATGCTTAATTTAAAATATCAAAAGATGACAACATATTTAATGAATGCATCATGTAACTTTAAGGTATTCGTACACATCTGATACCGCATTTTCGATAAAAACATCGATTTTCCACTTGTACAATAATATCAAAGCCTAAACTTTTATCTTGCTAATTCTGTTTGAATAATGTTTCTATCATACCTAAGACGCGAGTAACAGAGATTTTAATAACAGTTGTCAAAGAACCCGAAGTAAACAGCTTTTTCTCAAAATGAATCATTTATCTTGAAGCAAAACATCCTACAGTAAAAAATTATGCATGAAATCCATTTAAAATTTCGAATAGCTGCTCTTCAAATGTTTATAAAGGAAATATACTACGGTCATCGTTGTTGATTAATTAGTTTTTGTTTACAGTGGTATGAATTGCAAATGAGAATGAATTTTAAGCAATTTTTCTGCATGTCAGTACATAAACTACTACAGCTTTTGAGATAAACAGAATATTATCTTGAGAATACATGAGAATTCGCTAAAGAAAGTTATTATCGTCATTCTCCAATTTATAAAATGACTAGCTGAATATTCGTGCTTCGCTACGGAGTACATTCAAATTAAATAAATGTATCCAATTAATGCAAAAACAAACAAAAAAATTATAAAAAATCGTAACGAATATATTTATAGATAAAATATTGTAGAAGGAAATATTCAAATTAAATACAACGGTCACAAAAAACAAATACAAATGTCAATGTATGCAATTATTTTTCATATTTAATATCCATAAAACATACTAATTTGAATAAAATTCTTAAAAAAACTTCCATATCAATTACTCTAGTGGTTAAATTTTATTTTTACCGTATTTCAATAGTTTTTGTCAATTTATTTCGTTGTTATGCACGTGACGTAACATTAATTTAAAGTATCACAAAAAGAAAATAAAACACGTGACCAGCATTTAATAAATTAAATTCTAAAAACTAATCTTTAAAGATTCACCAGAAATCAGAAAATGGAAATAAAGATTCGAAAAAGATTTCATTTTAAGGAAATTTTTATGATCTTTCACGTAATATAAATTTTATAACCCTCAAATTATTATTTTAAATGCAAACTTTAATGAATGTTTCAAACTCAGTTAAAAAATTTAATTTAAAAAATCTAAGAATTTTTCAAAAATCTTTCGTAGTGCACCTCTGCACTATAAGAAGAATCGTCATGCAAAATTTCAGCCCTTCAGGTCTAGCAATTTGGTCTGTGCATTATTTGTCAGTCAGTCAGTTACGGAACTGTTTTATATACATAGATAAAATATTTGTTTATTTTTGAGTTTTCATGTTTTGCAGAAATGGGCACCCAGTTTCTCAAGTTTTTCCCACTGAAAAAATTATTTTAATGTAACAGCCAAATTTTTCTTTCATTTTTTCCAAGATTTAACTTACATCTCATTATAAGGGCCCCGGGTTGCCCAAATTTGTCGGCAGATCTGTAATGTCTGTCCGCCACCCAGGCCCATATGAGACATAACTGAACAGGGGAAATCAACCCTCGGCGGAGTTTGCAGGTTTTGCTACGCACCTTCCGATCTTCAGGTTAAACATTCCTTAAGGCCTGACCGTCCGGAAAGCTTAATTTAAGGATTACATTTCATTATAAAAAATAGATAAAAATATAAAATTTTAAAAATTTCGAAACATCACCTCCGAAGGTTTACCTTAAAATACATTATGTTTGGTATTTTTTCTAAACATAAAGAAATTAAAATATACAAGCTTATGTGTATAAGTATGTGCGAGGAGTTTCTTTAAGAATACATTGAGTCAGAATTCAAAATAAGCTAATAAGCAAAAAATTACGATTATCTCTAATCTTGAATGTCATGCTCAGTTCATAAGTCATAAATAATTCTATATAATATTAATATTACCCCGAAAGACTTATCTTAACATAATATACGTATTTCAATCTATTCGTGTCAATCATAAGATTTGAATCGGAAAAAGTTATTCCTGGTTTCTCTTCTACAACTTATAAGTTAATCATATGAGTGTGACAACAATGAGCAGTTACCAAGATATTTTAAAGGGGTCCTGACACAAAATTACATGCATATTTTTTTAACACTTTCTGTAAATAATTCTGCTTTATATGTGTTTTTATATGAAGGTCATCTTTATACATACAAAAATAAGTGAACTATTTTAAAATTAAAAAAAAATAATTCAAATTTTCAGACATGTTTGGTTTTGATGTATTTACCGTACCAGTATTTTTATTTGTGATTTTTGGTATTTGTGTTTTCAAAATAATTTGTCTTGAGAATACACAAAATCCTGGCTTGTAGAATTTATTATCCTTTTAAAGGCAGAAAAAAATTCTTTAGTAATTTTTGTTTCTTTAGTAATTTTGGTTCTTTAGTAATTTTATTCTAAAGATAATATATTTAGAATTTTTACTGTAGATTATTCAAAAGTTACGGTGACAGTTTGATGGAAAGAAAGCAAAGTGGGGAATGTCCCATATCTATCTAAGTGAAATATTGGGTGCATCCATTTAAATATGAAAAATCATGAAGAGTATCTTTTGGATATAAACATAATTAAAGAAAAAAATAACAGAGTACTCATAGACGTTACAGTATAGAAATAATGTATCTTTTAATGTAATCATCGCATATAATACATTGTATGTTTTATCTATAAGATCTTTTGTGTGTTTTAAGGCAAGGAAGTATAAATGTCAATTTTTTTGGAGATATTTTTACCCCGGAAGTCCATAAGTTAACTTGCATTGCTTCAAAATATGCTCAAACATTGCCATTTATCAAAATATGCTCTAACATTTTTTGTCTTCTGCGGATGAGAACCATATATGTTATATCAGCATTTTGTTCCTGAAAATAAAATAATTTTGCACTAAATAATATTCTCCCCTTATCCGACGGATGACAGAATTTAAAAAAAAAGATTTATTGTCTTTCATCCTTTTAAGCTCGAGGTCTCTCTAAATGCACCTTTTAAACACTTTTCATTAAATAACACAACACGCTGAAAATTTAAGTTATACATTGCATGTTATACAATGTATTATATGCGGTGTTTTAATGTAATCACCGCATATAAAACATTGTATTTTTTATCGATAAGATCTTTTGTATGTTTTAAGGCAAGAAAGTATAAATGTCAATTTTTTGGGGAGATATTTTTGCCCCGGAAGTCCATAAGGTGACTTGAATTGCTTCAAAATATTCTTAAACATTGCCTTTATCAAAATATTTTTAACATTTTTTGTCTTCTTCAGATGAGCCCCATATATGTTATATCAGCATTTTGCCCCTGAAAATAAAATAATTTTTCACCAAATTATATTCTCTCCGTATCCGACAGATGACAGAATTTTTAAAAAAAGATTTATTATCGTTCATCCTTTTAAGCCCGAGAATTCTCTAAATGCACCTTTTAAACTCTTTTCATTAAATAACACAACACGCTGAAAATTTAAAAGACTCCGTTTTAAACCAGAGACATTCACAGTCCTGTTTATACTTGCAATAAACATAAGCACTCATTGTAGAAAATGGATATGAACAGCTGCAGAATAAATACAGAATAAAACCTTCCATAACGCACTTTAGGTTTCCCCCGCCCACTTCCTTCTATCCAACAGTTTAATAAACATTGATGCTGAGAATCCGAATTTTATGCTTTGTGGAAGGGCATAATGATGTGGGGCTCTGCAGGGATTTTTCTACTAATTACTAGTCCCTGTCTAAACACTCTCCTTCAAATACTCTGGTAAAACTTGTATTAATGGAAACCACTTGTTTGTTCAGTGTCGTGTTTCCAAAGAATAGCGAGGAACCACTGCATTTAATACTGAACACACTCTATTTCTTTAAATTATACTTTTGTGGATACTTCAGCTCATAAGAGCATGAAACGGGTCATATAATTCGTAATAAAAGCCAAATACATCCAGTGACGAGTAACGTTTTCTGGCATACTTTCTCCACCTAAAGATGAGTGTGTATTACTGAAAAGTAACATTTTCGTCCTTAAAATTAAAGGAATATGATTCTTATAGTTTTGTCGTTGTTTATATTATCATTATATATAATTGCTTCAGTGATAAAAAGTTTTCTGTGTAATTAGAGAAAAGTTAAAATTATATGATTTATTTATGCCTAGGGAGAAAACAATACCCATAGATTCTCAATGTTAGTAAATGAGAATATAATCATCAGGAAAAGGGTATATTATAATTAAATTTCCGGGAATTATTGGAAAGTCAAAATATGTCAGACTATAAAATCTGGAATTTTTTATTACAGCAAACATGATTGATTTATGACCCTTAAATGTGCGTTTTTTTATGTTGTTTTTTTTCGGAGATTTTAGAAACAAAATTTTATCTTCATTATTCATCTAAAAAAGGCATAAAAACTAAATTACATATACCTATATCATAGCAAATCTATGAATATGGGGTGCATTCAAAAATATTTAGACAAGGATTGATAGTGCAATGGTTAATATGCAATGGAACACCTCATAGGAATGGGAACATTCAAATTTCTATTCTCGCAACAACCGTGTTCTTTTGTTCGAAGAATTAAAATATGATGGAAATTTTGTGCTAAATAAGTTACGCTACACATCAATTTTTTTGTTTGCAAACCAGAGTAGAATTTTTCTTTAAAAATTATACGATGAGATGTATGATTTGTGTCTTTTCCTGGCTTTAGCACTTCACTTCAACTGCCGTCTGTAACCAAGACGAATTTTATTTTCCCATATTAACTTAGATCAAGTTCTCATATTAATGTCATGGGGCCTTGTTTGAAACGTAATAAATTGACTATATTCCTTATATAAACCCTTTGAATTCTAGAAAGATGAAAATCATGTATATTTTGTGAAATATACAGAAATGATGATTCACTTCCAGGGACATGTGTAAAACGCAAGTAATTCATATTGTTCTCTGGTTCAATAAATTTTAATATTTTATTGTATGAAATATATTTACTATTCTGTGATGTATAAGAATTTCTGAAACTTAGTATCATATGATATAAAAAGAATTTCTATGTAATTAAATTTATATTGCTGCATCTAATATAAACGATATAACACTAAGTTAATTGTTAATATACACTCATGTCCATAAATTAAGGATAATTCAGAATCGCACGGAAATCGAACTCTAAAGTAAAAATTTCACCTGTAGAATTATCACACTCATCTTCAAGAATACATGCAAATTACAGGAAGCCACCAGATGACGCCAATAGTACGTCACAATGACGAGAGAAAGGCAACTCATTCATATTGTTCTCTGGTTCAATAAATTTCTAATATTTTATTCTATGAAATAAATTTACTATTCTGTGATGTATGAGAATTTCTGAAACTCATTATCATATGATATAAAAAGAATTTCGATGTAATTAAATTTATATTTCCGAATCTAATATAAAAGATATAATATTAAGATATTTGTTAATATACACTCATGTCCATAAATTAAGGATAATTCAGAATCACACAGAAATATATTTACTATTCTGTGATGTATCGAACTTACTTTTTCGAATAAGACAGAACTTACTTTTTCGAATAAGACAGAACTTACTTTTTCGAATAAATACTTTTTCTTTTTACTTTTTCGAATTCTAAAGTAAAAATTTCACCTGTAGAATTATCACACACATCTTCAAAAACAAGGGTGAGAAGACTTTTGCAGGGTACGAGCTACTTCGAATTTTTTTCAAGGTGTTGCGGTCCACCCAGGGACGTAGGTGTGGTGAGCTAAAAAAACGGTCTACAATATTTATTATAACTTAATAATAAATACGGAATATGTACTTACCTACATAACTACAAGAAAAAAAACTTACTCTTTTAAAACCACGTTTAAAGCAAATCCCGTCGGTGTTCCATAAATATGTTTCTTTTAGTATGCGCGTCTTAGGTCTTAGTAAAGGCGGTCACCCCAAAATGTCTTGGTGGTCCACCGGTCGATCGCGATCGACTTAATGCCCACCCTTGTTCAAGAATAACATGCAAATTACAGGAAGCCACCAGATGACGCCGATAGTACGTTACAATAACGAGAGCGTAGGAAAGGGGGTATATAAGGAATGGTGGCAAAGAAGTAAAATTGTTCACAAGCGTTCTGTAAGCCGCTCAGTACCATAACCGAATAGTTATGACACAGAGGACGCATGTGGATGATTTTTTCCGTGGTAGAATTATCGGCTGCCTGGAATGTCGGCGTACTCAGCTGGAAGTATTCGAGAAACTTGGAATTGCCCAAAGTATCATCTCTAGGCTTTGGCAACGATTCCAAGATGATGGAAATGTCAATAGACATTACAGGTCACCCCCGAGTTACAACGCTGAATGAAGACCGGTATTTGGCAGTAACTGCCAAAAGAAGCAGACGGAGCACAGCATTCGACCTGTCTCGTCAGCTGTCTGCAGCCACGGGTACCACAGTTTCAAGGCAAAACGTGTACAGACGTTTGGGAAATATTGGTCTATATGCTCGCAGGCCTGTCAGATGTGTTTCACTCACGGCGACTCACTGTTGGTAGCGATTAGACTAGAGTAGAGAACTTGCAATGTGGACATAGTCCCAGTGGGCTTGTGTGATGTTTTCCGATGAGTCCAGGTTTAGCTTGCAGTCTGATTAACGTCGGACTTTCATATGGAGAACGCAAGGTACCCGTTACCATCAAGACAACATCACTGAACGACACCGTTACGGTGGTGCAGGTTTCCTCGTTTGGGGTGGAATTATAATGGGCTCTGAGGATATCACCCGTATGGAATGGCCAGCATTCTCACCTGACTTGAATCCGATATAGTATGTGTGGGACATGCTTGGCCGACGAGTTGTAGACCGTCAACCACCTCCTACATGTGTACCGGAACTTGGGAGAGCATTGTTTGCTGATTGAAGTAATCTTCCCCAAGATCAGCTCGATAATTTGATATTCAGCATACCTAGGCGTTGTACGGACGGAATTTCATCGCATGGGAGACATACAATGTATTAACCATCATACCAACCATGTAATATTAAGTTTTTGTAAAGGAGATATTTTTCACACTTGCTCCAGGGAGCAAAAATCGTAGTTTTTATGAATGGTATCATACATACACCATCTTTTTTGCTCTTTATCTTTTTTTTAAATAAGTGGACTTTATGAATAAGTCACGTTTGTTTTGTTTCTGAACCTTTATTTGCCGCAGCTGGCATTATCCTTAACTTATGGATATGAGTCTAAATAAAAATCTATTTTGCATTAGAGATTAATAGAAATACATTTTAGATCAAAGTATCCTTCTTTCCTGGGAAAGTGTATTTGGACTTAAATAGACTTCGTGAGGTATGAACATCTAACGATGTTTTAATTAGAGTTTTCGAAGACTGCATGCCTATAGACCCCTTATTTTGTATTTCTTTGTGTTCGGTTTGCGTATGACGGAATATATGTCAGAACTACATGTCTCGGGGAAAAAAATTCTCATTTGTCTAGTTCTCTAAATATAATACATTATTATAAACAGAAGAAAACTTAAAATTATTTTTCTTTAGCTATAGAGAATTCAGTAAGTCAAACTATGTATATATTAAATACAATTTAATCGAAGATTCGCTAAGTATGTATGCACGAGAAAGCTAATTACACTATCTTCTGAAAGAAGAACATCGATTGTAAAATATTACATACCATATTTATAATATGAAACGTTCTCTAAGTATGAATGTAATGTTCTGTAAGAGCCAGAAAGAAACAGATTTTGGAAGCAATTTTGGAAAAAGAATCTTCAAAAGCAATTATACGTGTTATCAGATTCGGGTGTTTACGAAACATTATATCATTTGAAATTATATCCTTCAGCGTAGCATTATAAGTATGCACGCTACATCTCTAGACTCTGTATATTGCTAGGCTTAACAATATTTTAGATCGTTTTCCTTTGTGATCCACGCTTTTCAGAGTTAAATTATAATGTAAATATAATGCATTTTTGTATTAACTCGTGAAATTTCAAATTTATTATTATTTTTCAGTTTATAGTCGACAGTAGTTCGTTGCAGATGCAACTAGAAAAGTAACATGGCATTAAAAAGAATAATTCCATGACTTTATGAATTCATCTAAATTTTTTTATTCGTCAAATTGAAATTTTTTTATATCTTGTATATGTTTACACCACGCAAATTCGAGCATTCCAAAAAAAAAAGAGGGAATGTTAAAAAAATGTCAAGTTTAGGCTCATTTTAATTAAAAGTATGTTTAGTATTAGATGCTACCCTTTTATTTTTAATTGGTTTTTCCTCTAAATTTCAAACTTTTCTTTCTAAAATTCCATAAAAGAAGCAACTATAGATTTATATGAAAAGTTTTGCAAACAACGTTTATACAGTTTTGAATACCATTTCAAAACTGTGATACTCTAAATTTCAAAGTTTTTCTTTCTATAATTGCTTAAAACACGCAACGATAGATTAATATGAAAAGTTTTGCAAACAACGTTCATAGAGTTTTGAATACCATTTCAAATCCTCTATATTTTCAAGAGACGGGGAAAAAACTTCGAGAACCCAAATTAAAACATTCGTTACATGTTCATATCCTATTAAGTCTATTTAAGTCCAAATACATTTTCCCAGAAAAGAAGGATACTTTAATCTAAAATGTATTTTTATCAATCTCTAAGGAAAAATAGATTTTTATTTATATTAACAAATAACTTAATGTTATAATTTTTATATTAGATTCGGTCACTATTTAATTAAATTATATAGAAATTATTCTTATATGATATGTACTGAGTTTCAGAAATTCTTATACAGCACAACATCGAGGATACAACAAAGTTAGCCTTTGCAAGATAGGCCTTTCATAGGATTAGCCTTTAACCCGATTATAGTGGCTTCGTGGAATCAATAGCTTTCTCATGCATACATACTTAGCGCATATTAGGGTTGAAGTATCTTTAATAAATGCATCGTTCGACTTGCTGAATTCCCTATATCTAAAGAAATATAATTTTATGTTTTCTTGTGTTTATAATATAACAATTTATTTTATAAGAAAGCCAGACAAATTAGAATTTTTTTCCCTGAGAGACATAGTTCATCGTACCCAAACCGTAAACAAAACAATACAAAATAATGGCACTAAAGGCATGCAGATTTCGAATAGTAAATTTATTTCATAGAATAAAGTATTAGAAATTTATTGAACCAGACAATAATATGAATGAGTTGTGTTTTATACATGTCTCGGGAAGTGAATTATCATTTCTGTATATTTCGCAAAAACCTTCATCTTTCTGGAATTCAAAGGTTTTATATAAGGAATAAGGCCAATTTATTACGTATGAAACATGGTCCTGAGGCATTAAATCTGGAAAATATACGTTCTTCTCACACAAAAATTCTCAATACATTTTCGGCGGAAAATTTTAATTTATTTTTTATATTCAAGTCTATGAAAAATAAATTATGTAAATTCAGGAATTATGTTTTCCCTTTCTGAAAATTATGGATGTGTTTTGTCAAGGAAGCTATAAGTCTGAGAGTTTGCATCAATTTTTTTCCCATTTTTTGATCAAAAGTTTTCGGTCAAGTTTTATATTTAATCATATTTTCCCACTCCGCATTTGTACACGATGAACTTCAGATGAGTTTTCCTTTTTGAAATTGGAAAAGTATAGACTAAATTCTTGTTAGATATATGTGTGTTTTCCTTAAAGAAAGAGAAACTGTCACATGCCACACCAGATGGCACAACTTTTTCAGAATTCATGTAATTCCACTGCTGTTCGATGTCTTGTGTTGTCTTGTGTCTTGTTTAAGATATTAATCTAAAAGATGCATATTAAAACTTAAACTTATATTATTTAGCCTCAGCTATTTATTATCAAAAATATAATTATCTAAAACTTCCTTGCTCTGCTGTGACGATAGCGCTGACGTGCTACATAGAATAAAGTAACCGTATTTTTAACTTATTTTTGATTCGCGAGTGATTTATCCAACAATTCTAACCATTTAAATTTTTTTGCTGTCACGTCGAAAAGTTCTAACTATAATAAACTATGGAAAACTTCTTAACATCTGTATATGAGAAGATAACAGCCACTGACTTTAAGTTTTAGCTTGTGAGTCGAGAATAAATAATATTAATTTCGCACTTAAAACACCCCTACTTGAGGTCTTTATTCGTAGATTTGCTAGCAGGACTGCGAGACCTGGGTTTTAAAACCCAGGGAATGCAGCAAAAAGACCTCCAGAAAATTAACTTGGAGATGAATGAGGAAATGGATTAAATTTGATGACAATTAAATAAAATATGTGACAAGCAAATAAAATAACAATAAAGTTTAACTTCAAGTAACCTTAGAAAATATAGAGTATATTATTGTATTTGTATTTTTTTTTCTTTATTTGAAAAAAATTTCTGGTAGTCTCTTCTAACGAAACTACCACGGGTTATTATCTTTAGGATTACTTATCGTTGCTTACCTCTTTTGTATGTGTATATATATATATATATATATATATATATATATATATTGTCGCGTAGATGGTAGTCGTATGGATTGAACACACACGTAGAGGGAATACAACGCTGTTTATTAGCACACAACACTTAGCTGATAGAACTCAGAACTGAACTCACAGGTTGAGCTACTTGCTCTTTTATCCATCAACAGAATATTCTGGAACGCCGTTCCAGGAAATTAAAGAATGTTCTAGCAACTTCTAGAACTAACAGAAATAGAATTAGAATTAAATTAAATTAAATTAAATTAAAATAATGTAGAGCTTCGAACCGGGGACCTCTTGCTCAGCAGTCCGGTGCGTTGACCATTCAGCAACAGAGTCTTTGACGGGAAAGACTTTAAGCGGCATTGCTCCCTCCTTAGAAGAACAGCTTCCCGCTGTCCTAGGTTGCCTAACTGCTAGCAACTTTTGATCTGGAACGTGTCTGTGGTCCGGTGTAACCATTCTTTACATTGGTAGGCGGATCCTCTTCACAATGGCCGTCTTCAGATGTTGAGGAATCACCATTCGGATGTTGTGCTTGTAATTCAGGGTCGTAGTAAGGCTTCATTCTAAGAACATGGACGGTGTCTATCGTTTTCCGGCGTCTTGATGTTGGCTCATAGTCTTGGACTTCGTAGGTTACGTCAGATAATCGTCGTAACACCTGGTATGGTCCGAAGTATTTTTTAAGCAGTTTCTCGGACAAGTCTACTTTCCGAACAGGCGTGAAAATCCATACTAAATCTCCAGGTGAATAGGACACCACCCTGTGCTTGGAATTATAACGCCGACGGTCCTTTTCTTGCGCCTCTAGGGTTCGTAGTCTGGCTAACTGCCTTGCCTCTTCGGTTTTCACGACAAGATGTTTAGTATAGTCCCCAACGAAATTTAGAGTCACCTTTCAGCAACATTTGTAAGGGTTGAGCTTGATGACAAAAATCCTTGATGAAGCGGCGGTAATAAGAACAGAGTCCTAGGAAACATCTGACGTCGTGCACACTTTTGGGTGTGGGAAAACACTTCACGGCCTGTACTTTATCTGGATCGGGGCGGACACCTCCTTCCGATACTAGATGTCCCAAAATCTTAATTTGTTCAGCCCCGAAGAGACATGTTTTTGGATTTAGGACAAGCCCAGCTTCTTGGATGCATTTAAGTACGACATTCAGACGTTTAATATGGTCGTCGAAGGTCTCAGAAAACACGACAATGTCGTCTAGATAACAGAGACACATGGTCCATTTTAGGTGTCGTAGCAAGTTATCCATCATTCTTTCAAAGGTTGCCGGCGCATTGCACAGACCAAAGGGCATGACCTTGAACTCGTAAAGTCCTTCTGGTGTGATAAAAGCTGTCTTTTCGCGATCTGCCTCGTCCACTTCAATCTGCCAGTAGCCAGAATAGAGATCGATCGACGAAAAGAACTTGGCTCCTTTTAAGCTGTCTAATGTGTCGTCAATACGTGGCAGAGGGTAGGCATCTTTTTTCGTAATTTTGTTGAGCCGACGATAATCGACACAAAATCGCCAACTTCCATCCTTTTTCTTCACGAGGACAACTGGGGACGACCATGGGCTCTCCGATGGTTGAATAACATCTCTGTCTAGCATCTTTCCTACTTCCTCTTGAATAATTCGACGCTCCGCAGGAGATACTCTGTAAGCCCTTTGGCTAATCGGTAGATGATTGCCAGTGATTATACGATGTTTCACATTTACTTTTGTTCCGGCTTTTCTTGATTGATCAAAAATTTCAGGAAACTCAGAAAGTAATTCTAAGAGTCGCTGTTTTCGTTCTACCTTGAGATCTGGGGCTAGCATTTGGGAATAGTCGACCGGAGAAGGGCTCGATTTCAACTTGGCGGCTGAGCAGATATGCGCACTGGAGATGCAGTTCAGATACCTCTCGTCTAGAGTCTCTGCATAGCCCACACACATGCCTTTGGGAATGAACCTAGCTTCTGGTTGAGCATTCGTGACCCAGAGTTCGGCTGTACCGTCGTAAAACGTCAGGATCGTTGAGGGCACCGCAAACTTCTTTGTCCAGCAGCAGTAGTCGATTTCCCTCCACTATGACGTCTGTGATCGCATTAATTTTGGGATTCATGACAATTACTTTAGCAATAGAGTGCGGAGGTACGACGCAGTCTTGAAGGGTGTTCACTCGCCATGTCTCAGCAGATTCAGGATCTGACATCATTTCGTCAAACACTAGTTCCGATCGGCCACAGTCGACGACTGCTCTCGAGGCTTCGAGAAAATCCCAACCAAGAATAACATTGTGACTGCAGTTCGGCATAACTGTAAACTCAAAGGGACGTATTAGACCATTGATGTTTAAGCGAAGAACACATTTCCCTATTGGACGGACGTGACTTCCGTCGGCGACCTTGAGGATTATGCTTCCGTTGATTGGGAACATAATCTTTCGCAGCTGACGTCTATATTGGTCTGGGATGACAGAAAATGATGCGCCGGAGTCCACGAGTGCACGTACTGGTTGACTGTCAATATTTAGTTTTAGATAATTCTTCGTCATCTTTGCGGCAGCGGGAGGATTTTGTTTTTCAGCGGCCTCACCTCCAAGGAAGGTCGCACTGCTTAGTTTTCCTCATTTCTTCGGCCAGGTGAGACACTGGAACGTCTATACGGCGATGGGGATCTGAAGCGAAGAGTAGGCGATCGACCTCGGTTAGGGCTAGGCGACAGACTTCTTTTAAACGTTCGGCTGGATTCGTCGGCGGTGTTCTGGGAGATCATGCGTCGCTGGGCTGTGTTTCCTCTATCAGCTCTGTAAGCATTAAAAATTGCTCTTCTATCCCGGCAATAGCGAACGACATGTCCGGGGCGGCCACAGTGAAAGTAAACGGGACGATTGTCGATCGTACGCCACACGTCGGTTTTTCGGGGTAATTGTTCCTGTGCCGGCTCCGGTCTGTTATACGTCGAGTGGATGCTGCGGTTGTATGTGGGAGTCGACCTTCGGAAGCTTCCACTAGATATGGGAGCCAAAGATTTCTCAACCTCATCTCGCACAATTGCTTCTATAGTTTGTACGCCTGTTTGGGGCTCTTCAATTTGGGGTGTAGTTAATCGCTGTATCTCTTCACGGACAATTTTACGGATCAGTGAGGTTAGATCCTGTTCCTCGTCGACGGAGGCAATTGGGACAACATTCGGCAAGCGACTGAATTTCTGCCGTCCTATTCGCTTTTGCTGCATTTCCTCAATGTACTGACACCATTTACTGAAATCGACTGTCGTTTTTATCTCCTTAGTTAATAAGGCCTGGTACACCTCTTCTGCGATGCCCTTCATTAAGTGGGACACTTTATCGTCTTCTGACATGGCCGGGTCAATTTGGTTGCAGAGTCCTAAAACGTCTTGGATATAAGATTGTGTAGCTTCCCCAGCTCTCTGCGCTCGGCATTTTAAGCAATCCTTAGCTCGCCGTATATATAGCTGAGAGTCACCAAAAGTTTTTTTCAGTTCTCTTTCGAAGTCGTCCCATGAATTCAGCAGATCTTCGTTATTTTCAAACCATATTTTGGCGGTCTCATCAAGGAAAAAGTAGACGTTCGCAAGACATAGAGTATCATCCCATTGATTAAATTTTGATACTCTAAGGTATTCTGTTAACCACTTGGTTGGATCTTGTCCAGGATCGCCTCTAAAAATTGTCGGCTTTCTCGGTTCCCTAATTAGTGCTGGAGACAGAAGGACGGTTTGTGGCTTGACCCCGACAATGACTGTGGCTCCTTCAGGCATTGTCGGGGATCGCTTTCGTGGAGCGGCTACGTAAAGACCGTATTCCGGAGGAAGATTTAAAAGTCTACGGCTTCTTCGTATTTCTTCTGCTTCCAGACTGAACTGAATACCCGGCGCCTCCACCAAAGATGTCGCGTAGATGGTAGTCGCATGGATTGAACACACACGTAGAGGGAATACAACGCTGTTTATTAGCACACAACACTTAGCTGATAGAACTCAGAACTGAACTCACAGGTTGAGCTACTTGCTCTTTTATCCATCAACAGAATATTTTGGAACGCCGTTCCAGGAAATTAAAGAATGTTCTAGCAACTTCTAGAACTAACAGAAATAGAATTAGAATTAAATTAAATTATGTAGAGCTTCGAACCGGGGACCTCTTGCTCAGCAGTCCGGTGCGTTGACCATTGAGCAACAGAGTCTTTGACGGGAAACACTTTAAGCGGCAATATAT